>WBNH01003395.1:0-34857 GCA_013401255.1 Urocolius indicus | reverse complement strand
GATGGATCTCATTAATATTTACAAATATCTAAATGGTGGATGTCAGGAGGTTGGGGCAGCACTTTTTTTCTATTGTATCCAGTGACAGGACAAGGGGTGATGGGAAGAAACTGGAACACAACAAGTTCCATTTAAGCATAAGAAAAAACTACTTCAATGTGAGGTGAGGGAGCCCTGGCTCAGGCTGCCCAGGGAGGGTGTGGAGGCTCCTTCCTTGGAGGTCTTCAAGACCTGCCTGGACACGTTCCTGTGTGACCTGATCTAGGTGGGACCTGCTTGAGCAGGGGGTTGGACTGGATGATCTCTAAAGGTCCCTTCCAACCCTGCCATTCTGTGATTATGTGAAATCTCTCTCTACATAGAGGAAAAAACCCCAACCCATAAAGATGAGCAATTAACAGTCAATCTGCTTTTGTTTCCGTAGGACATTACACCTGCTCCATCACAATGCACAGGCTTACTGATAAGCAGCTGAAACATCTCAGCATGAGTAAAACTGCACTGAGAGTTACAGCTTCAGTCCAAGGCAGCCACTTCTCTGGAGAGCAGATCAGCACTGAGGTGCCATTCAGTCCTGGGTTTTATGCTGACCCAACAGAAATACTTCTAAGTAACCACTACAGAAGCTCTGAGGTGAAAATATTTGGTCCCACTGAACTTCTTGATAGCCTGGAGGTGAGTATATTGCTGGGAAGTATCAGACCACAGTTGAAAGCATTTGGAGCTGTTAACTGCAGCTTTCTAACCAAAGGCACTCTGTGCTGTCTTTACCATGTCAAGATTGTTTCTGAGATGTGGAAATAGTCATCTTGGAGTGTTTTCCTCTGCAGTTTCCACTTTTGGGGCAGTAGAAATGTGTTGGGCTCACCTGTGTGCTCACTGGGGTGTGTTAACCAGCTCTCAGGTGGGGAAGCAGAGTATCTGCCTGATGGCCAGCAGCACGGGGAGGTTCTTGCCCACATATTGTTTGACTGCCTGTGATTTCCACAGCTCAGTGAGGGATCCTTGGAGGTTTTGCCTGCACAGGGTTACTCAACCCTGTTAACAGGCTGTTAACAGCAGTTAATGGGGCAATCTTCACAGTAGTCAGGGGTGAAATGCTGCAGGTCTCCCTGTACATCTGCAACCTAGTCTGACTCCTGCTGAGGGGTGAGATGCTCTGTGTTTCCGTGGAATAATACATTGTCGATGTGTGGCCTGGAAGATGGCTGTGTGCTGGGCTGTCTCGTGCAGTCTGTTTCAGGTTGCTTGTTTTTTCCTTGGCAGGTGAAATGTGGATCAACAGCAGTGAAGGTGTTTGAGAAAGAGAAATCCTACGGTCTGCCTAGTTACACTGTCTACACTGTTAGCCTGACTGATCCACGAGTTCCAAGCCAGGCAGCCTTATCAACCACCCTGACTGTTTCCAGTCCTCTGACTGACCAGTCTATCACCATCCCAGTCACAGTGGTTTACAGAAGCAGTGCACTACTGAGGCGTAAGTTTATCTCTAGACTTCAGGTGCCAGAGTAAACCTCTGACTTCCAATCATGTTCGTGAGGTTATAACATTCGGTGTGGTAAAGTCTGAGCTGGCAGCTGAGGTTATCATTGACATGTTAGCTGCTCACTGTGACCAGAAGACTTCAATACAATTGCATATTATGAGTGAAGCTGAATGTCTTTTCCTTTTGGGTCAGCTCCAAACACGCTGCTGACGTTGGTGTAAATATCCCACTGCTAAGGGATCTCAAAGTAAATGTTTTGTCCTCTGCTTTCATTTAGTCCCAGGCATGCCTTACTATTTTGAAAAGAGATGAGTTTTAGGGCTGGGAAAGTAAAGAACATGCTGCAGACTTCATATATCAATGTCCTAAACTGCTATTGGCAAATTTGGAAGGCTACATTGGAAATAGTCACCAGAATCGAAGTCGTATTATCTGAGTTGATTATACTTGCTTGCTATAAATAAATGCTCTGTGGGCCATTTCAGTTGGAGTTAAGAACTGTTAACTCTCAAAGCACATTGGAAAAGATGCTCTTTTAACTCAATATTGTCTTCCCTTAATAGATTCTACAGATGGAGCCAGCCTATTCCAGCACTTCCTTGATTCTTACCAAGTGATGTTCTTCACGTTTTTTGCCCTGTTAGCAGGGACAGCTGTTATGATTATAGGTAAAAGCACAAAAGATTGCAGAAGTATTTTCCCCATAACTCCTTACAATGCATTAGCTGTAAGATGTAAAGGAATAATTTCTATATGAAATGATTTTGATTTTAGTTTGTGGTGGTTTGAGGGATTTTGTGGTTGATCTGCTTCTTTTCCTTTTGACTATGTCTCACAGTCTACCATGCAGTTTTCTCACCAAAGGAACAGCAGCATCATCCAGCATTTATCCCAAGGACACCTCAACAGAGCCCAAACAGTAAGCAGCTGTTACCCAATCATAAATGCATTGAGAAGTTTAGCTATTGTTGGATGTAGAGAGGTGTGGCTTTGAGAGTCTGTTGGAAATAGAGAGTTAAAAGTGTAAGAATTCCTGCAAAACACCAGACAGGTTGAGCAGAGAGAGCCACAATGTTGGACCTGATGAGGGAGGTAAAGCACAGAGCTCAGCTGCCAGCAGGAGCTGGCTGGTTAGTGGTGTGACAGCAGAGGAGCTGTACTGGGAGGAGCTGGGACTGGGGCTGCTGTGAGATAGAGGGAAAGGCAAGTGTAAGGAGACAGAGGGCACAAGTCTGAAGGCAGCTCAGTTGCGTTGCTCAGGAAATACTTTGTTCCTTCACTGCTTTTGCTCTCACAATGGTGTATTAGCTACTTTTTTGCTGTTATTTATTCATTATTTTATCTATTGGTAGTGTTGCAGAATCAGACTCTCAGAAGTGCACACACAAGCCCCATTCACGTGGAACGTCTGTAATGAACAGTGGCTGTTAAAAGAAAACTCAGTGACAGATGTGTTTAAGTTATGGTGAGCTGCAGCCCTGTTTGTAAAAACACATGTGATGTTTCAGATAAAACAAGGCAAATCCAAACTGCAGGTTAATTGCTGAAGTGAAATGTGTTGTGGCCACCTGAGAAGAGTGAATCAATGCTTTAATGAAAGTCCTAAATAGGAAAACCTACAGAGTTTTGATACTTAAGTATTTCAAACAGGCAATAAGGTAAAGGAGTGACCATTGGACTCATTTGCCAGGTGTTCCAGCAGATGATCACCAGCAGTTCTTTGTTTCTTTCTTCTCCCATCATTCCTGGGTATGACTGAATTGGGTTTTTTCTTCTTTTCACCTGTGTTTTAGGTTTCTCTGCCTCACCTGTCCTTTCACCCAGCACTCAGCTCTCAAGCAGGCAAACAAGACTGTCATCAGCGCTCTGGAGCACTGGTTATGGTCCACGTTAGTGACAGCAGGACTCATCCTCATGCACTAGGGCTGGAAATAAAGTAGCCTTGAACATCCGTGCCTTGAACACCACCAAATTCAAGAACTTCCAATATAATCCAAGCCACCTCTTGAATGTAACTAGCTTCATATTTTTTTTCTATGTTTAGAGCTTTGATTTATATTTCCTTTTCTGTCAGTGCTTCAGTTTTTAAACTTACTGTATTTGCTGTTCAATGCTCAGGTTGCCAAGAATGGCAGAACATAAAGCAGTGTTTATGCTCACCTACCTTCCTTGCACTCTTGAAGCATCTAGAAGTTCTGTCTAAGTCATAGCAATAGAAGTTTTTCATTTGCTGTTTTGTAAACATGAACTTTCTTTTTCAAGGACTTTTTTTTTTTTTTACAAAAAAAAGGAAATTAAAAAAACAGATGAAATATGAGCCAAAAGAAAATAGAAAGCATTGTAGATTTCAAAGAGCTACTTCTTTCTTTTGAGTTCCAAAGACTCAGGTATGTACTGCACTGATAAGTGTTCTTACATTTTAGCCTTACAATGTGATTCATCACTGTAATTTGCTGTTTCACCATTAGGAATGCTGGAACCACTGTGAATAATTTGGAGGGGTATTTTTTTTTTTTTACACCACCAGTGAAATGAGACGTAATTCCCTTAGTGTTGCTTCCTTGGGGTACAACTGCAGTATTCCTTTGTTACTGTAAGCACTTTTTTTTGGCCAGGGAATGTGAAAAATGTGTGCCTTCTAAGAGGACCTCTTTTTATTTTTTGGTAGTAAATATTTTTGACTGAAGGCAGTTATTTCACCTGTGCTCTGATAGAAATAGAATTCATTTATGTAGGTCATTCAGCACACAGAAGAACCTCCACTGAAACTGAGCCTCCTTTTATTACCACTAGTCACCTGATGCACTGGACATTATAGCATTGAACTGCCTAAATGGATTTTGGTTGAGGTTTTTCTTTCTCTTGACTGGCTGAGACACACACTTAGACCATGCAGCATTCTGAGTGTACTGATCACAGCAACTATGTAGGCAAAATGAGGAGTGGAAGGCTGGCACAGTTTGTGGCCTGCAGTTTTGGTTTCATGCAATATGACAAAAAAGCAGCTTTGTTACATGTCACTGTATTGAGTCTTGGTTAACTTGTTGGTTACTTTTGGATAAGTTGTGCCTTACATGCTTGTACTACTTAAAATTGACAGTTTGGGTGTAAATATTCATCCATTTGTATCTGTTTTATTTAATAAAGCTTTGTAAGATTCCTTTAATATGCTGTTGATGAATTTCATTGTGCTTTGGCTATTCAGAATTTAGCCGTAGACTCTATTATTTGTACTTCACCTCCCACAGCCCTCAGTATTTGCAATCATGACTTGACACTTGTAATTTTCAGTTTTGTTGACAATTGAATGTTTCTAAATACTCTGACAAATTTCATCTAATACTTGTCAGGGGCTTTTCACAGTTCTCACTAAGCATCTTCAATTCCTGCTGAAGTCACTGGTGGCTGAAGAAGCAGCTCTTTATTTCCCTGGTTTGTTCAAACTTCCCACTTTTGTTCATTTGGGTTTTTAAGGAAAGACACCTTTCTCCACTTCCTCTCAGGGAAAAAATGAAAGGGCTGTGAATATATCTCAGTGCTGTGATGAGAAACACTTCAGAAATACTTACAGGAAAGTTTTCCCTCTCCTATTCCCTCTTTTTCCTCTTTAGCCTACCAGTCTGGCACTGAATGTCCTGAAAAATAAACCGCTACAAGTGGTAGGAGCCCTTTGGCAAATGCCCACTGTCACCTCTTTAGGCAAGTAATTGCAGCCTCCTGATGTGCATCTCTATTTGCACAAGCCAGAGCCAAAGGAGAGTTAAAGGAAAAACTACGAAATAGGGAGCTGATCTAATTCAGGATCCAACCTACTCTTACAAGCCTTTAAGGAGTTTGAGTGCTCTGTCAGGTGACTGCTGTGGAGATAGGATTGGAAGATATAAACTTTTCTGAACATATTGCTGACAACATAAAGATGACTTTATAATAAATGTATTTTCTTTTTAATTGGCTAAAATGAGGTTTGGATTTTTTGCATTTGACACTGAGTTTTTCTTCTGTTTGTTTACTGCTTGTTCCTGAGTATTTGCTCCCCTGAGTGAGAGAAGGTCTTCTGGGAATGTGTATGTTAGAGATGTTACATGTGTTGGCTTCTCTTTTTATTAGTTAACAAACAATTGGTGTTGAACTCAGACCCAAGTCTTGGACTCTCCATGTCTCCATGTCTCCATTTATTCTTGGACAAGAAACCCTTATAATGGGCTGACTGGCTCTTCATGGAAAGCAAACCCAGTCTGTGAGCAGTGAAATCACTAAGCAAATGACCTGTCCCTTCAGCCTGAGGTTTCCTGCCACTGAATACCCAACCACCCAGCTCCATGGCAGAAACTGTGCTTCTGAAAGTGCTGGTGTTGGACTCGGCTGCAGGATCTGCCCAGGGAACAGACTTCCCTTATACAAGTGCAAATACTTGCTTTGAACACCCAATTCCGAGACATTTTTCCTCATAAAATGGAAGCAAATACTGAAAATCAGGTAGCCATTGAGCACAGGTGCTCCTGCTGCAACCAGGATGGAAGCCCAGCAGGCCCTGGGGATGGCTGTGGCCTTACTTCCTTATAGAACTGCATTGCTTGGTGTTAATTTATCAAATAATAACCACAGTCATTTGTAACAATATTTGGAATCGTTCAGGTGGAGAAGACTTTCCAGCACACAGAGTTCCAGCCCTCCCTCCTCCATGCCAAACCCAGCACTACTCCATGGCCCTCAGCACCTCAGCTCCACAGCTTTGCAGTAGCTCCAGGGCTGGGGACTCCCCCAACTCCCTGGGCAGCCTGGCACAGGGGCTGACAACCCTCTCAGGGAAAAAGATCTTCCTCAGCTCCAATCTAAACCTCCCCAGGGGCAACTTGGGGCCATTTCCTCTTGTACAATCACTTTAAAAGCTCCTGTCAGGGAGCTGCAGAGAGTGACCATGTCTCCCTTCAGCCATCTCCAGGCTGGACATCTGCAGGACCCTCAGCCCTTCCCCATCACCCTTGTGCTCCAGCCCCTTCCCCAGCTCTGCTGCCCAGCTCTGCTGCCCAGCTCCGGCCACGCTCCAGCCCCTCAGTGTCCCTCTGGCAGTGAGTGGGGGGCCCAACACTGATCACAGCACTCCAGCCACAGCCTCACCAGTGCAGGCCCTGCTTCAGTGACATATTTTATGTACTTCAGTACATATGTTGTGTATGTCTGAGTAACACTGTGTTCTGCCATGGAGCAGTTAATCTGTTGCAGGTCTCAGGCCTCTGCTGTGGGGAGCAGGGACTCACCCATGGCATAGAGGCCTTCTTGCTCCAGCCTCAGCCTGTCCCCACCGCTTGCCCTTCTGCCTCAGCAGCTGCTGAGCCTGGGCTGAAGGCAACAGTTACGCACAACCTGCCTCCACCTCACCACAGCTGGTGTTTTTGCCTTTCAAAAAAGTTCTGTCAGAGTAGAGGAGGAAAAAAAGAGTCTTTCCAGGTAGTTTGTTGTGGGTTGATATTTTTTCTTTAATCCATGCAAACTGGGGATGCTGCAAACACAAGTGAGAAAGGAATCTGCAAGGTACGCTTGTGCTCGGCAGTGAGCAGCTGCAAGGCTCAGGAAAGAAGAGGAAATTTTATCTTCAAAACAAATGGACCTGAAAACCCAGTCAAGTTGTGGCAGCTGCGAGGAGGGAATTCATTCCCCCCAAGGATGAGGGAAATGTCACGCCAACAAAATAGGCAGCGTTGGCTGAATGGTGGGAGGCAGATGTTCAGGTACTTGCAAGGAGGGAGCCATTAGGGAAACATTTAATAATAATATTATTACTATGCTGAATTGTACCGAGTTATGACTGATAATATTATCATACTGAAGTGGAGCAGAAAAAATAGGAGTGCTCATTAGAATTACAGAGTACTACTGCCATTTCCGAAATGCTCTTCTCTGGTAATTACAGTCAGCCTCGGGTCTCCTGTGCCCCTCTGAGACAGAACTATTGCAGGAGGAGCTCTGACAATCTCATGGGTTTTGGTAAAGTGGTTGAGGCTGCTCTCCTGGTTACTGTCAGCAGATCACTGTTAACGCTCACTTGTGGCAGTGGACATGACGTCCTCATGAAAACAGGATTGTTTATGACCTGCGTCCTTCCCTTGTGCAATTCCCCTGAGCTGATGCGGGGTAGGGGGAAAGAGGTGTCTCCCATGAAGGCGAGCAGGAGTTGTGTTGGGACAGTGTCCAGCAGCAGCAGTGTGTGCATGGCACAGCCCGGCCCAGCGCTGAACGCTGCAGCCACATGTGGCACAGCCGGTGCTGCCGCTGCCGGAGGGATGACAACGCTGGCTTCTGTTCTGGGTTGTCTTGCTGCATCCATAAAATTCCTGCCCATCAACATTTGTTTAATGTGACATGTTGCAAGGAATTATTTAATTAGATTAGCCAGACTAGATTAATATTAGTTTTCAAGTCCATCTACCCTAATACAACATCCCCAAACCAGCATAAGCATTATCTCCCCACCTACCCCTCTCAGAAGCAAGGAAGATACTGAGTAAAACACTGAGCCAGCCTTTCCAGTTAAGAGTCCTTCTTGGTTAAGAGCCAGGATTACTGTGTGGTGCTTAAGGAGAAAGTTTTCCTAGCAGCATGTTTGCTTATTTTTGTTCTTTTAATGAAGACTTCAGGTTCCACAGGTGTTAATCTCATCTCTAGTCTGCTAATCCATGCGCTTACTTTATGATAATGGTGTGGTTCTCTTCCCTATTTGGTTGCTGGTTTATACATTCATAAGATACCTGTCTGTCAGTCATTCATATACATCCTCTGAGAGTTTCTTAGTACAGGACTCTCCAAGAAGCACAGGCCTCATCCTTCCAGTTTCCCCAGCCTGAGATATAGCTGGAGGAGACCAAGGCCCGGTCAAGGCACATTGCTCCAGCTTCCCTCTCAAGCAGGGAGTCTCCTAAGAGCCAGCTTGTATCCCCTGAAGTCAGCTTCAGTGCTGAATTCAGAATGGGGGTGTGCAGATCAGTTTTGGCTATCTCCTCAGCCACTTTTTTTAAGGTGTATGCACATGGATCAGAAAACTCTGGCCTACCATTGTGTTTGTGCCACGCTGAGCACAGCTGGGGCTTGTGAATGAATGCCAAGGGATGAGTCTTTAGGGGAAAAATAATTTTAGAAAAGTGAATCTTGAAGGGAAACTCTTGCTTTGAGTTGTTCTGAGGCAGCAGTAACAGCACAGGAGCACAAGGTGACTTCTCCTACACCAGTGCAACAACCAGCTATTCGCTACTACTAAAGTAGCTACCCAGAAGTATTTACATTAGCTACAGCACTGAGTGTACACTCTGCACAAATAGACATTGGTAGAGTGCATGGAGAATTGTGTCTTTGAGGAAGTTGTTGTTGTGCACTTGCATGTAAACCACAGCCCCCCAGGTCTGGGCTGCTGGCTTATGCCTACACAGCACTGGTGTGTGCACACAGGCTGCAGCTTGCGCTGCCACGTGGCACCAGGCAATGCTCCTGCAGAGGCAGGACACAGTGTGTAGCAGAGCCTGTGTACCCCTGTTTTGTTTAACATCTTTGCCTTCCCTTGCAGGACATCTCTAGAGATCGTCTGCTAGCAGCTGCTTTCTGTTTATAGTTGCCTAGTCAAGAGAGACTTTGAATCTTTTTTGTTCACCTGCATCTTTCCTGGCCAGCTCTGTGACATGCTGCTTGCACCTGCACTATGCTGTGTCTCATCACTGCTGTGTCACTGCAATGAAACACTCAGGTGTAAGAACTCTCCTTGGGGAAGACCTAGAGATAATGTTTGGTTGATAACTAAGATATGTGCTCTCCAATGAGTTTTTCTTCTTTTAAATGCTTTTATTTGCAAGGCAACTGGAAGTTTTATAAATGTATTTCTCTTTCTGTACTCCTGTTAGTCTGCTTAGTATTGGTGATATGATTAAAACTGTTCCATCTCATCCATTTCTTCATTGACTCAGTTACAAGTTTAAGGTCATAGCTGCCCTTAAAGCCCAGTCTCATCTTCTCTACAGCTCAGGCCTTCTACTTTTCTCTCACAAGAAATGCATCAACTTTTAAGCTGGGAAAAAAGGGCGCCTAGTCGGTGATTGTTATCTGACAGAAGGTCTCTAGCTGACATTAAATCTTCCACATGTTATTTGGTTTATGGGCAAAATTCAAAACCTTATGATTCATTTTTAGTTTGCATGAACCCAGGTTCACTTTTCAGCTGTTAATGAGACAACTTCTCTGTGTAAATTGGGCATAAAATTTGGTAATACGATTTCTACAGAAGCTTGTAAAATTAATGATGGCCAATGATAGGACAAGGGGCAATGGGGACAAGCTGGAACAGAAGAGGTTCTGAAGAAACACAAGGAAAACCTTCTTCCCTGTGAGGGAGCCCTGGCAGGGGCTGTCCAGATGGGCTCTGGAGTCTCCTTCTCTGGAGACATTCAAACCCAGCTGGATGAGTTCCTGTGTGACCTGCTCTAGCTGGTCTTGCTCTGGCAGGGGAATTGCACTGGATGAGCTTTCCAGGTCCCTTCCAGCCCTTGAGATCCTGTGATTCTGTTTAACTACTTTTTTTCCTTGTTTCATTCTCCTCATCATTGGATTTGGGCTGTGAATTTACCAACAGTAAGCCATTTTCCATATTTTCCCTCATACTGCTTGTCCTTTCTATCTTCAGAGCTATTTTTATCACAGGTACTGTGTTTACCACTGCAGGTGGCCTGCTCCAGAGCTTTTTTGTATTAATAAGCTATTTCCTGCAATTTATAATGCCTTCACAGTTCAGCACAGCATCTCGTTTCTCTGTTCAGTGTGCTAACTGTCTCCATTTCAGTGCTTTGGGGTCTGTTTTGCCATAATTACTAAACAGATTGCAAGATGCAGTGGCTATTTTCCATTCAGCAGACGCTGTGTACACATTTATAATTCACCCAATCATTCATTTTTCCCTGAGTTCTCTCTTCTCAGTTGCTATGTTGTGTTTTAAGGTGCTGTTTTCATTCTCCTTAGTCCAAAGGACCCTCTTATACCTCTTACTTTTGCACTTAACATAAGTTTATTTTCAAGCTATTGTGCTTATGGATATGGCAATGTCACTGTTGTGATCTTTTATTCATGCTTTTGCTTCCATTTTATTGCAAGGGAATGGTTTCTTACTGAGCAAATACAAAGCAACGAGAAGCTATAGTCCCAAACATTCACCTTTTCTGTTAGAAGTCACTGACTCCCAGGAGTTATTGCTGATAACCACCTTCCAGTGCAGGCAGTGAAAAAAAGTCTTACTGTTCCCTAGCTTTATTTCTAAATACAGACTGCACTGACCCAGGTGTTCTAGTGAGTACAGCAGTTGAATAATACCTGTACACATCTTTGTGTTCAGAACGGTTAAATGGCAAACTTTGAGAGTCTTGAATGAGAGGGAGGTGGATTTACTTTTGCTGGTTGTCTTTTCCTGGCAAGCCTCCCAGTAAGTGTCTGCTTTGCATGCACCACATATCTTGATCTCATCCCAGAGAAAGGCCTGGGGTGTTAAGAGGCGTTTCTTCTGCACCATCCATCACAAAGGAACAGAGAGATCTCAGCAGAGTCAGCGTGGATTTGGTTTTCATTGGTACCAGGGAGCTCCTCTACCCCTGGGAGTTCAGCTGGAGTGCAGCTTCTGCTACAGGGTCACCAGACTGAGCCCATTTAGAGTCCAACTGTGGAATCAGATTATGCACAGCCTCAGAACTTTTTAGGTTGCTGATACTGAGAAGCACTTTGGATTTTCTAGGGAAAGCAGCAAAAGGAATAAAGGAAATACTCAATGGGTTGAAAGTAGCAGAAACAGCATACAGGCAGGAAATGTGCAAGCTGCTTGAATTGCAAGTTATTTCTGTTTGCATCAAGGCTGAATTTAGACCTATGAAGGGGAGGAAGGGGGAGCTCAGACACATTACAACACATTAAGAGGAAATGTAATGAACAATCAAATGAAGGATTGGACTCCATTCTCTATGAACATAAGAGCAGAGCAGAGGCAATGTTTGATGGATTTAAAGGAGAAAAGGCTTTAAAGCAAGGCTTGTGATGGCTATGACAGGAAAAATAGATCTCTGAATGTTGCTTTTGGTCTGTGTGACATGTGGCCTAGACCCTGGAGTTCAGTGGTGAGGTCTGAACCACAGCAGTTTCAACAGGAAGATCCCAACATGGAAGAGCCAAGGAGCTGTTCATTTCCTTTCTAAAGCCCCTGATTGATGTCTGGATGGCAATGCAGGCTCAACTTGCAATGCCTGTAAAACATGGCAAAGAGTTCTGCTAGGAATTGACTTTCCCCATGACCCAGGAAAGATCAGGATCATTCCATCGGCATTGCTGAAGTTGAGAGAATAAAGATGATGCTGACTTGCCCCTGTCTGTCCTCAGAAGAGCTGTGCCTGCCCTCAGTAATGATGGCTCTTCATTTCTAAGAGATATGGAGAGAGTCTGAATCTTCTAGGAGCAGCAAATACTAACTAGAATTACCAACACTCTTCTCTATATTAAGGAGCCCACATGTAAGTACCTTCTGGATCTTGTCATCATGGATGTTCTTATCTATAAGGACAAGGATACATAAGACAAAGCTTCCAGATAGCTTTTTTCTTTGCAACTTTAACCACTCTTAACAGCAGATAAGTTAGACTGTAGATCTTTTTTCTGTGTACAATGTTTTGCTTTTATATAGAAAAAAAAAATGAGAGCCAGAGGGGGTATGTGTGGAGAGAAGGTGGCCAGAGGGACTGTCTAAGCCATCAGGAAACTTCAAAGTGTTCTCTGACCCAGGAAATATCCCATTCCCAGTTGTGTGAGTTAACTCCCACCCAGGGACAGCCTTTCTTGTTTTGTGTGTGAAGGCACCAATCAACTGACTGGAGAGGCAGATCAGAAATCACTGCCACAGAAGGCTTGTGTCTTTGCCTGTGACAGCAGTGTCCCCAGTAATTAACTTCAGGCCAACTCGTGTTAATAGCTTGCAGTGACCACCTTTCAGAACAAATAAGCAGAATCATCTGGATAAAATCTGATGTCTGAAACACAATTTACTGACAAACAGCCTCTGAGGTTCTGGAACTAGTTTGGAGTAATTGTTGTGTATCAGATGTATTCATCTTTGAAAGAGACAAGAGGTGGGAGATGCTTTTGTTTTTTTTGTGGCACACCCTTTACATAGAATTCCAAGAACCTGTTAAGCAGCAAAAAAACGCCCTTAGTAGCAAAATAGTGAAAATTGTCATGTTTTGCCCAAAAGGAAGGGAAAAAAACCTCATTTTCTGAAGCAATAATTTGTAATTTGACAGCATGAGTCACTTGTGTTATTATGAGTGAGTCATAAACAGAAGAGGCACTGAAGGAGCTGTTTTTCAAAATGTATTAACAAAGAAACTACCTCTCACAAAATGTTGCTAATAAGGCAACAATCCATTGGATAGCCCCAGGCACAGCTGGTTTGAAATATGACACAAATTTACTCATTAAGGATGCTATTTTTATGGACTTCTTCTACTATTTTAGACATAAAGGTAAAGGCTGTTTCAATAGGGTTTTTTTCCTATACAAATCAATTAGCCTGCCTGTAATGGAAGGTGGATCAAACCTGCCATTAAAAAAAGAAGAAGCCTCCACCAACAGACATCCCCTCCTGAACTCTTCCACCATGTAGAGTTTGATTCAAGTCACCACAAATACAAACAGGGCTTATCGAAGATCATTCAGTCTCATTACTTCATTAGTGTAATAAGCTAACCATAAGCCAGCAATGAGCCCTTGTGGCCACGAAGGCTGATGGCATCCTGGGATGCATCAAGAAGAGTGTGGGCAGCAGGTCAAGGGAGGTTCTGCTCCCCCTCTGCTCTGCCCTGCTGAGGCCNTGTGGAGGCTCCTTCCTTGGAGGTCTTCAAGACCCACCTGGACACATTCCTGTGTGACCTGATCTAGGTGGGACCTGCTTCTGCAGGGGGGTTGGACTGGATGATCTCTAAAGGTCCCTTCCTACCCTACCATTCTATGATTCTATGATTGTTCCTTCTTGTGTTTAGTCTTTGCCCTGACATGGGCATAAACTGAATCCCAGAATAATAGGAGTGGTATTTCTAGGCTGGTTCTCTGAAGAAAGGAGAGATTTTTCAGCCATCCTGTCCCTGTATCTGTTTGCTTCCGCTTACTGTTTTAATTTTGAGCCTGATCCCAACCAATTTAGGTAATAGAATGGGTATCTAAAGCATAATTAAGCTGACATGAGTTTTGCAGAACTTAATCCCTTTGTAAAGAAAAAATCATAATTGTGTTTAGTGTGGTGTAAGCTCATCCTTTGTTAGCTTCCAGATAACCCACAGAGACACAGGCCTTTACAAATGCCCAATTTGTATGAATGCCTTTCGTGAGAGTCTGCAGCTCCCTGTGAGGATCAAATCTGTAGGAAAGCAGGCACCAAATAGAGAAGATAGGATTTGATCATAATCTAGTTTGAGAACAGAAAGACAGTGGAATAAAGTAGCAACATCCAGTGCAATAGCTACTGTGCAATGTATAAATAGAATCAGTGGTGGAACACCTGAGATTTATGGAGACAAAGCCTTATGAATGGTACAAGTTAAACCAGTAAAGAATAAAGTTAGTAATTTACATTTTCCAATTGTTCTGCATCACTGGATGGATTTCATTGCTACTTGGAATGTTTGCTCATTATTAACAGTAAAACCTGCAACTGTGGTAGGCACAAAACCAATATCAGCTAGAAAAGAATGAACTTGAACCGAAGGAGAGCAAAAAAGAATGCAATATATTGAAAGCAAGTTTGAGCTAGAAGGAAAAAGAGCAATTCTTTGTGGAAGCAAACATGATGTTATGCAGAAAAAAAGTAATTTGAATTGGTATTGCTACAAATATTGCATTGAATAACTAAATATAGCACTTATCCTGCACTTCTGAACTTGGAAGCTCTAGTTCCATCCACTTTTCTGTATTCTCTCTCTCACACACATATATATTAGGTGAAAATCCATTGGATTTCTACAACTAAACCAGTAAATCAGTCCACTCCCCTCGTGCTGCACTGAGAGAACAGTCATTTGTGAACTCCTCTTTCGTAAGGGTCTGGCAGGGTAGAAGCAGCGTGGCTGTAATCGATGGAACTATTGAGGAACTGTGCAATGGGAGTTGCAGATTGTCAGGCTGGAGCATGTGCTGCCAGTCAGCTGCTTGCTGGTCTTTATTTACTCCATCACTTTGCCTGATGTGTTTCCTAGTTCTATGTTGCTTCCATTTCATTGGTTGCTTCTGCTGTTGTCAATGTCCATCCAAATTCACACACAGGCTCAGCTAACTTCTGTTTGACTGTAAGCAGTGGGTTTGTATTCTCTTCTGGAGAAGGTTTTTAAGTCATTCAGTTGGATTATCTTTTGGTTCCTTGTTCAGTGGCTGTTTCTATTGTATGTACACAGAAAGATTATTTCATAGAATCATAGAATGGCAGGACTGGAAGAGACCTCTAGAGATCATCCAGTCCAACCCCCCTGCAAGAAGCAAGTTCACCTAGATCAGGTCACACAGCAACATGTCCAGGCGGGTCTTGAAGACTTCCAAGGAAGGAGCCTCCACACCCTCCCTGGGCAGCCTGGGCCAGAGCTCCCTCACCTCACAGTAAAATAGTTTTTCCTTATGCTTAAATGGAACTTTTTGTGTTCCAGCTTCTTCNCCCTCTTGAGCTGGGGAGCCCAGAACTGGACACAGGACTCCAGATGAGGCCTCAGCAGGGGGGAGAAGAATAAAAAAACACGGGATAAATGGTACAGTTCTACAAGTTTAGTTTTGTTGTTGTAGGTTGTGCAGCAACAGCAGATTGATCTTAAGCTGTTTAAAATACTTACCTATCAGCTGTGTGACTGAAGATGGGTAGATCTAGCTATTTTGGCTGAAGCAGAAGAATTATCACAGGCAAGATGCAATTATTCTCCTCTTTGTATTTTGGAGGACAAAAGAAAGCTTGGAAACTGCTGTCAGCCCCTAAGAGCAGTGGACCTGGAGTGTGAATGTGACCACAGCAGGGCAAAAGCCAACAGTTTAAGCTATGACTGACTAGATGAGTTTCCTAACAAATCCAATTGCAATTGTTGATGGATATGTATACAAACCTCCTTACCTTTCAGCTGCATAAAAGATGGCAGTCTATATCATAGAATCATAGAACGGCAGGGTTGGAAGGGACCTTTAGAGATCATCCAGTCCAACCTCCCTGCAGCAGCAGGTTCACCTAGATCAGGTCACACAGGAACATGCCCAGGCTGGTCTGAGTATAACATGAGGCACTGAAGGTACTTTACTCCCTTCACATCATCTTCTTTCCACTACTCTCTGTCTTCCTTTATGACTTAATAGCTGTCTTTGGATTTGAAGGTCATGACCAAGTCTTGGTGGTGATTTGGGGTTTCATTCATTTGCTAGATTGATACTTCATTTTATGATGATTTAAGATCAGCCAACAGAAATAACCAGCTTCAGTTCTGGCAGTTAAATATCTCTTAGGGAAAACAAGGAATAAATCTGTTGTCCTGAGCACCTGACCCCAGCTGGTTCATTCTCACTGCCAACTCTTTCTTGCATGAGAGGAAAATTATTAAAATTAACAAAGAAATATTTTCAGCAGGTACCCAAACATTTCAGGTAAACATCCTTCTTGAAATGCCAGGATTTGATTCCAAATAAGCAGCCCAACTGAAGGATTATTTTCATAGCATTGTAGAAATATTTGTCTCCTGGAGATGTTTAAAGGTCAACCAGAGTTCTTTCTGTGGGTTTTTTGTTGGATTGGGTTTTTTGGTGGCTGACTACTGAGTTTTGGGCAATGCTGCTTTCACAGAGCATGCACTGCAACATGCTGGGACTCCCATCGTCTGTATGTTTCACAGGTTATTACCATCAATATAGTTCCCATATTCCTCCCCTACTACAATAATGTGAACAGGTGTGATTTTCCTTTTTCTTTCTGATAGGAGATTCCACCTCCTTCTTCAGAAGAGCTATATGAATTAAGATATTGAGGTGGATAGTTGTTGCTACCACTCTCAAATTGTGTAATTAAATTATTAATGATTTACTCAGAGCTATGCTGGGGGCAGGCAGAATGTAGCTTAGGCTTAAAACATGATGCAGCAACTTAATTTTTGTTCCAGCTTTACCAAGTATACTTTTGAAAGCAGCCAGGAATAGATCACTCTTTTGTTTGATTTTCAGATTTGGGCTTGCAGTAACATAGTGAAAAGGGCCAGCATTAAAAATAAGATAAAGGCAGCATCATGCATGGTGTTGAATTTTAAGGTGACAGAACACTGCAGGTTAAACCACAACCTGAACTTGCATTTCTTGATTTATTTGTTTATTAGCTGGTCTATTTCTGGACAACTTAATTGTGGAGAGAATCCTCTCAGCAAATTAGTAATATAACTAGAGAAGTCAATATCGTTCCCGTTCCTGGGAGTACTGGCAAAGGGCCTCATTTAGGCTGTGGGATAATGCAGCTTAAATCTCAGAGAGTGCTAAACAGTAAAAATCAAGTTCTTCCATCACCTTTTCATTTTCTTTAGGAGAATGCTAATAGAGAAGTGTGGTACATGAATCTCAAAGTTCAGAGTCCATAAAAGAGCCTCTCCTCAGTCTTTTTGGATCACTGGGCTGAGGGCAGTGGGATGAAGTTTAACAAAGCCAAGAGCCAGGTGCTGCATTTGGGCATCACCAACCCCAGGCAACATTCCAGGCTGGGGCAGAGGGTCTGGAAAAGCTGCCCAGCAGAAAGAAAGGCCTGGGGGGGTTGGTGACAGTGGCTGAACATGAGCCGGCAGCGTGCCCAAGTGACCAAGAAGGCCAATGGCATCCTGGCTTGTACCAGGAATAGTGTGGCCAGCAGGAGCAGGGCAGTGATTGTCCCCCTGTACTGGACACTGATGAGGACACAGCTTGGCTGCTGTGCTTAGTGTTGGGCCCTCACTACAAGAAAGACGCTGAGGGGCTGGAGCATGTCCAGAGAAAGTCAATGGAGCTGGGGAAGGGGCTGGAGCACAAGTTTGGTGGGGAGCAGCTGAAGGTCCTCAGGGTGTGCAGACTGGAGAAGTGGAGGCTGAGGGGAGACAGGAGCACTCTCTGCAGCTCCCTGACAGGAGCTTGTAGTGAGGTGAGGGTCGATCTTCCAAGTAACAAGTGATAGAATAAGATGAAATGGCCTTAAGTTGCACCAGGGGAGGTTTAAATCGTAGATGAGGAAGAACTTTTTCCCTGTGAGGGTTGTCAGCCCCTGTGCCAGGCTGCCCAGGGAGGTGGGGGAGTGCCCAGCCCTGAAGCTATTGCAAAGCTGTGGAGCTGAGGTGCTGAGGGCCACGGGTTAGTGCTGGGCTTGGCAGGGTGAGGGAAGGAGTTGGACTCGATGAGCTTAAAGGGCTTTTCCAAGGAAAATGATTCTATAATTCCCCTAGTGCTGATACTGTTGAGAGTATTATATTGCCTCTTAGGTGAAGAAATTAGTATACTGATGCTTTTCCTCTGGCTTTTGTAAACAGGCATTTTAAGTAGATTTTAGTACAGCACCAGCCCTTCCCTGTTACCAACATTCAACCTAACTAAACACTACGTACTGAATAGTTTGGATGTCACCAACCTGCTGACAGTGTACAAGGAACTTTTTCTTCCCATTCCAAAGTGCTGTTTGTTACATGTGTTTACTCTGTATTCTGTAGTAGAAAACATTTTGTTGTGTTGCAGCCAGATTAGTGTGTAGCACAGTGCTGCTGTTGCCCTCAGCAAAGGTTATGACTTATCATCAAAATAAGTAGTTCTGCACGGTGGGTTCTGAACACTTTTCCTAGGAATAACAGTTAGCAACCCAACTTAATTCAATTTCTTGTGAAAAGAAGAAAACAAAAGCAGCTTCTCCCAACTGCTCCCTGGTTGGATTCCCTGCAGAATGTGTATATTTTGTTTAAGTACAAAGACTAGAGAATAAAATCAGAAAAAGGTAATTGAACCTCTCTCTTCTGCACCAGCTCAATGAGCCAAATGTACTAAAATGTGTATGAATGAGGCTCCTATTCCTTCTTGCATTTTCTGTTCCCAATCTCTAGTTCCAATGAAAACATAAGGGAAGTAAAGCTGAAAGGTTAGTGAAGTTATCACTTAAAATGTTTGAACTTGCTTTTTGAGAAAGCAGCACCACTAATAAGCTTAAATCCTCATATGCCATCAACAGTACAGCAAATGTCTTCAGTTTGTGTGAGAAAATACATATCACAGGCTTGACCTGGAATCTATAAAGTCAAACCATGCTCTTTTCAGCTGATGAGTTCTTTTTTCCAACTTTAATGAGTAATCGTGGCTTTAATGTGCTTATTTCATAGTCCATCTGGTTTTAAAGGAACTGCTGTTACTTCATGCCTTAAAATTGTGTTCAAGTATTGTGTAATTCAAATGAAGCCAACGGTTCTGGTGATGCTGCAGGAAGTGGAATCTAATAACCACTCACTTTTCTGGAGCCCGTATAGATGCAAAAGTTGTTGTTAGTAATAATAATAATAATAGGTATTAAATTACAATAGCTTCTATGTTAAAATGAACAGAAATGCTAGTTCAGTATGAAAATGATTGACTTAGCCAGGCTGTGCTCAGTGACGGCCAATGACAGGACAAGGGGCAATAGGGACACGCTGGAACAGAAGAAGTTCCAAAGAAACACAAGGAGAAACTTCTTCCCTGTTGAGGTGAGGGAGCCCTGTCAAGGGCTGTCCAGATGGGTTGTGGAGTCTCCTTCTCTGGAGATGTCCAAACCCAGCTGGATGAGTTCCTGTGTGCCCTGCTCTAGGTGGTGCTGCTCTGGCAGGGGGTTGCACTGGATGAGCTGTAAAGGTCCCTTCCAGCTCTTGAGATTTTGTGATTCTGTTTAACTTGTTTTTGGTTTAATACACTAAATATACCTTATATGCTTGGAATTGTGCATTTTTCTTTAATTCAAGGTATGTTTTCTTGTAATTTTTCGGCAAATTATCTCCATGTTAAGATTTTTGCTTCTGATGTTGAATGTCTGGAATTCTTTTCAGTGCTTTGTTTTCTTTATCTGAGCGTAAAGTTGCAGGCAATATTCCTTTGAACTTTGTCTTCTTGAATGCAAGGTATTTTGCACCTGGGAAGAAGTTCTAATAACCACACCGGCCTCTAATTTCTGGTGCCTGCTGAGGTAATTAAACACAACTGAATCCTGTTAAGTAAGAGCCATTTTGAGATGGAAAGAGGGAACGGAAGGCTTGGAGAGATGCCTCTCAAGGCAGGTGTGTCATTAGTGGTTCTATGGCTGAGGTGTGTGATGAAAACATAAGAAGGTACTTTCATAGCTGGATCTCTGTGATTAAACCAGTGACAGAAACAACAGTGAAGACTCTATGTGAAAAGACAGACAGTGGTCCTTCAGAACAGCAATCTTGTCTCAGTAACTAGGCACATCTACTGCCTGTTCTCACTGAAGCTCCTCTTTCTTGTGGTATTCTGTCAGACAATCTGTTTTGAAACAGCATCAGACAAGTAATATTTTTATTTTTTATGGCCTTCATTTGGAATGAAAAGTGTTTCTCAACAATTTACCTTTCCTCTTGCCATTCCCGAGCTTCTGAAGGAGCTGTTCTCTTCCATGCTAACAGTGCTGGGCAGTGAGCTTGGCTGCTGGCTTTTTTCTTTTGGATATAAATTAATTGCTATGTTATTAGTAATAAAGGCTTGATCCTTTCATGAAAGTCAGACCTTCAATTCTAGTATGGAAGTTCTGTATTGTGAAATAGAAACTTTCTCTTTTCTCTCTCTCTCTTTTGCTTTTTTTAAGGCTGTATAAGGCTGAATGTTTCCTGTAACACTTGTTAGTGATATACACACTCAAAATCAATGCTGAAGCTCATGGCTCATATGTAATTACAGCTCATATGAGCCATAATTAGATATCTAATAAATGACACGAGCTCATAGCACATAATTTGAAGTATGATATTTTCCTTAATTACTTAAATTTGATTTACAGCGTTGTTAAAATAACAATCCTGGACAATAAGATGAATTTCATCTTCTGTGTCATCTAATCTGATTTCATGCATCAAGCAAGAGAAGAATCTACCATAACACTGTCATAAACTTATTTTTCTTTGTCATAAAATTATGTAAGCCTGTCGTAATTTTGAGGTGATTATTACTACACAGTGAAATCTGGGATAATGCTTCTGTCCTGTGTTCGAGGGAAAGACCATGTGCCAAGACACAATTTATTCTTTCCTATAAAGTCAGATGAGATTAAACAAGCTGCTTACTGTTATTAAAATGAGTTCACATCTTAGTTTTGAAATAATTTCCAACGTATGGATTCTGGTTTATGTTGTTCAATGCACCTTGTCTATCACATTGCTCTTATCTAAAATGTGAAACTGCTTCCTGCTGGCACCTGCCAGCCATGTAGAATAAAAGCCTGTATGTTGTCTTTAGTTGCTCTCCAAGTAATGTTAACAGTGTAATGTCTGTACAAGTTAGACTTATCTCCCTGGCACAAAGCTGGTGAGTTCCCTGTCAGTCTGAGGTCTCTGCACTCACAGGTACTGCTGTCATCTCCATTCCAGACCATATCCACTCTGGGTGATGGTCACAGTGAACCATGGTGCAAGTATTGTATAGTCAGTCCTTTTTATATTGTCTTTTTCTTTTGTTCATAATCTGACTTAGCAAGCCATAGTTTCATAGGTAGTGATGGCAACAATCACTCCTTTTGGTTCATAATATTCTTCCCTTTTAGCCTAACTCTTTTCAGTTGCTACTAAGGAATAGGTGTTCCTTAACTCATTTGTGTCCTTGAAACAGTAAATTACCCAGCATACACAGTTGGGGATGTTGTGGCAACATCCATCTTCAGAGCTGTGCTTGGAGTGATCCTTCCTGAACTGGGGAAAGCAATGATTTATCATGTGATAGGATTGACTTATGTCACTGAAGTAGGTCTGTGAAGAAAGCACAGGACAGTGAAGTTTTCTTCCTAACTGGGTGTGTGTGTGTGTGTGTGTGTGTGTGTGTGTAAGGGCAGGGAAAGGCAATGTGTTTGGAAAATACACTAAGCTGTAGCTTGGAATGTAACTTTGGAATATCACATATTTGGAATCTGAACTTTAGACACGGGACTTAGATCAAAATTGTACTATTTCAGGAAACCTTTAAAATGAACTATTTCCCTTCTAAACTCTGCAGATGTTTTGTATCTGTTACACCTCTGTCTAGCCTCCTACCAGCCAATGTCTTTCTATATGCAAATACACATTCCTTTGTGCACTGCTCTTAATAGTCTTTCAGCAGGTGAGCTGATCTAATGATACACCAGCACCTCCCTCCCAACCCTGTAAGTTCAGGGTTTCCTGGCAAATGACATTTAATTTGCGTAATAATACTCCTACAGTCCAAGAATGAAGGCTTCACTTTCTTCAGACTTATTCAAGTGTCTCTGCAATCTCATTCAACAACTACATCTTGTCATTTAGACACCAATAAATGAGCTTAACTTTCTTTGGCAAAGGAAGCTTTCAGTAGGATTCAGCTCTTGTCTTTCTGCTGATTCACCCAGCCTGTGTCAGTGCAGTTGTTTTGACATAGTTGGACTGTGTACTGTGATGTACATGTATTTTCATGCAATCTGTCAAATGTTATTTTAAAGTCATTAAATGTGCAGGCAGAATAGTAGAGCAGTATGCCTTTTATGAACAGAACTCCTTCTGGCTTTTGCATGTAGGCTTATCTTTGAATAGCATCCTGCTGTTATGATTAGCCATTGTTATCTTGGATCAAATCTCTTTGGTTTCAACAATAAAATAAACCAGTTTATATATAGAACCCACTGTTGAATAAGACCTTAAATATTTATTTCCCTTCTTGCCAAATAATCTTCAAGCTGAAGCCTTTCTTCTAATGAAACAATCCCAGCAGTAAAAGCCAGGTCTTCGGGCAGTCACAGAGTCAGAAATGAAAGTCAGCAGAAGAAAGCAAGCTATTAGTGTTACTCATCGAAGTGAAACATCGTTGGAATTCTGTGAGCTTGAGATGCTGTAACTGGGTCGTAGTGGGATGAGCTTCGTGGTGAGGTGATCCCGGTGGTTATCAGTATTGACCGCCGTTTCAGGCTATGTGGAGCTCCCACGGTGAGTAGCTTGACTTGAGTTGTTACAAGCGAACTGCCTGCTGTATTTTCACAGAACGGTGAGTCTTGTCATTGTTAAACACAGTAGTCTCAAATGTGAAGTTTTGGTATTGGCAGAGACCACTCACCAAAATCAGTTTCTTCTCAGGATTTGTTAAAGCGTTATATCAACCATGAAAGTCTAGTTGTACAGTTTGCATTATTACAAATGCAATACAATGAGAGAAAGCAAAGCTTTTTTACCTCTTAGGCTTAACATGAAGACTTGGAGGCTTCTGGAGGATGTGAATAATGTCAGTTAGAGACTAACAAGCCAACCTTTAGAAATAGTTGAAATTAATCTTTGATGAGGGGGGACAGAAATATTCTCTTGAGAGAGTTCCTAAAGAATTTTTGTTTAGGTAAAAGAAGTGTATAAGGAAGAAAAAAACGTTTGGAAATAAAATAAATTCCCAGCTTCTCAGAAGTAGCCTCATAAGCACAGTAGAGAAGGTGTTGAGCAATGCATTAAGTATAGAGAAGCAGATGACAGTTTTACTTCATGAGTAGGTTTGCATAACAGAGCGAGACTAGCAAAGAAAATACAATTCACCCTTTTAATCTCCTGGTTTTTTATGAGAGCCTGGATGTGTGGAACAAAACTCTGTGAGCAGAGAGCAAAGAGGGAGAGAAACGTTTCCTCTAAGTAGTTTAACTTAAAAGTTGGAAGCTGTCTTAGGTTCTGTGTCGTCCTCCTTTCAGGTTAATATGATGCATCTTTGTATGAGCCAGGAACTTTAGTTTTCCTGTTGGAATCTGGCCATAAAGTTTCTTTGACACCAAGTTTCATGTGTTGCACTGCTCAGTGATGCTTCAGGAGTTAAGTGAGCATTATAAATTGCTCTCATTCCATCTGCATGAATAGATAAGACTGTACTGAATCTGATAGTAATTTTTTTAGGTTGTTTCACCCCAGATAAATAAAATATCTAAAGTGAGTGCAGCTGCTCAGAGATGCAGCACAGCACATGCTGCTGAATTTGAGCAATAAGAGCTGCTCACTTAAAACATGCTCAGTGCCAGTGAGCTTTAGGAATTTTGTTGTTGTCTGAGAACAGGTAATTTCTATGTCACTGTTCTTTGAATTCTTCAGCTTGGAAAGGTGTATTGATTCCTCTTCAGAGTGACTGAATAATCACCTGTTTATATGAGTGAGTTGTTTGACTCAGCCTCTTGCTCAGGTTTCTGGTTCAGCGTACCTGCCAGTTGCCCTAATGCCTGCACTGGTAAGCTCTAGCAGGTATTGCTTGCTTGCTACTTGTTATTTGAAACTTCTAGCAGCAGTTTCCCAGTATTTTGGGATGGTGATCTCCTTTTTTTTCACTTTGGAATCCAAATGCTACACAACATCCACAACTACCAAAGCACATGCAGAAATCTGTACTGTCTTTGTGAGTGATAGAATCCTGGGAAGTGCCAAACCTAGAGTAGCTGATAAGCTTATGGCTCCAACAGAAGGAGTGTGCCCCTCCTGCAGGGACTGGATCCTTGTGTGACTGCAACTGCTCATGTGCAAACACTTCAGAATAACAGTTTGAGTCCTTTTATCAGCATATCTCAATTAGTATGGCTATGCACATGTGTGGGTACATTCGGTGACTAAGTTTCACGATATGGATTTACATGTTCAAAAAGACAAGTTTGTGGCTGGTGTAGTGGTGCCTGGATTGCCTGCAGCTGCTGGATTTGGATGTGCCTTGGATTAGGAGCATTTGTCAGAATGCAGAAGCAATTCTTCCAACTTCATAAATAACTTTTGGTTTTCCATTTAATAGAAAGTGATTTGAACACAAAACTGTGACAACTCATTTAATGAGTGTCCAAAGTGAGCAAAGACCCATGTCCTGGGTATTAAAATGTGTTTCATTTGCCTCTGTTACAACGTGGCTCTTGACAGCCCTTCACTTGGCTCATCAAGCTTGTAAAAGAGTGTGTGTTCAACTACTCACTTTGATTAAATTTGTCCCCAAGTAGAAGTACTGCATTTAACTCCCAGTCCATCATGGAACTGGTTCTTTCTCTCTCCTTTATCACCATGTTTCTCTTTACAGACTATCATTTCACTACTGTTTTATACTATTGTTTACCCTCCCCACAATGCAAAGTAGCAAATGTGAATTACATAGTGTGATCCATTAAAACCTATAAAACTTTTGAACTGAAGACCATTTGTTTAGATTTTTTGGACCCACAGCCCCGTTTCAGTGCTTGATACAGAACTGTGAAGGGTTTGAACTTTGTTGTTGAGAATCCATGTGTGATGTAACTCAGAACAGTTAACCCCATCTCATCACTGGGAGGCTGAAATACACAGAGAAATTATTGTCCATCAGGCCAATGGCAGAGCTGAAAATGAAACCCCTGTTTGGGCCGATTCATTGCTCAGTCTGTGACACTTTGATACAGAAGAGAAAGAGTCTCTCTGGAGAGAGGCTAGCACAGGGCCACCAAGATGATCGGGGGACTGGAAAGGCCGCAGTACCTGGGGCTGTTTAGTCTGGAGGAGACTCGGGGAATCTTATTAACATTTACAAATATCTAAAGGGTGGGTGTCAGGAGGTTGGGGCAGCACTATGCCCTATGGTATCTAGCAACAGCACAAGGGGTGATGGGATGAAGCTGGAACACACAAAGTTCCACTTAAATATAAGAAAAAACTGTTTCAGGCTGCCCAGGGAGAGTGTGGAGGCTCCTTCCTTGGAGTTCTTCAAGACTCACCTAGGCATGTTCCCGTGTGACCTGATATAGGTTGACCTGCCTCTACAGGGGGGTTGGACTGGGTGATCTCTAAAGGTCCCTTCCAACCCTGCCATTTTATGATCCTATGATTCTATGAATGGGGTTAGTAATGAGTTAGTGGAGTTAGTAGTCAGACAAGGGTGCAGTCTGTGATGTGCAGCTCTTCTCAGCTCTCAGAGATACACTGGTGGCTTTCTGGAGAAAATCATTTGCCTACAGTGTTAAAAGACTAAAGCTCTTCTGGAAGCTTGTTGCAACTCAGCCATCAATAAATCTGCATCTGTCTTAAACTTTAAAACGACTGGTTCTGCTTTCAAACACATTTGAACATTTGAGTACATTTCAAACAGTCAAAATTGCCTTTTCCTAATGAGTAGTTGTGCATGAGAAGAGCAATGTAGAGCTCAGAAAGAGGAGAAACATGCTGAGTTTTGACAGTCTGCGCTGACAAACATGGGAGCATATCACTGCTAAGGATCTTGCCAGTTGAGAATCATTTGCTGCAGCTCAGCCAGGCACAGATAGCAGGGCAAAGCCCTAAGTGCAGTGCTGCTGTTTGCTTCTGAACAACTCCCTGTTTGGAGATGAATGTGGAACTTGGTGTTTTATACAAAAGAGTTGTTCTTATTTATATCACATCTAGGAGTATTTTAGTGTTAATACAACACAGTTCATTAGCCACGTAAATGAGACTCTCACTGCACTGTGCACATTGCGTCAGCAGTGTGATGGATCTCAAATACAAACATGTGTCTTAATCTGATGTATGACAGCCTCCCCCAATGATAGTCAAGTATTGAGCTATTGAAGTATCAAAACTGGATAAACTGGAAAAAACTAATAGATGTGTTTACTTTCTGCTTTCTTCTTCCCCATTTATCACCATTTCTCCAGTGAGGGGGGAAAAAAAAAAGGAAAGAAACCAAAAATGTTATGTCTGATTCATTACAGAACTTCAATATGGATCTAAAATGATGCCTAGTTCATTAGTACCATTTAAAGTTGTTCTACTCAGATGTATACACTTTTTAGCATGCTGCTGTTATGCACTAGATCGGGGCCTTTGAGAAGACAAAGATATTCATATGGAAATGATTGAACTGCATAACATATCGGTCTATAATTCAAAAGCCTCCTGCTATGTTCAAAGCCCAAACAACAAAGCTGCTTTAGAAATAATTAGTTGCTCTGTACGTTATTCCTGAAGGATTTTGAGATGTTTAATCCAGCAGAAAATTGCTATCTGGTGGACAACAGGGAAAAAGCAGGACAGACTTCTACTGGTAGCATCAGTCTTTAAAATGTAGACAATTATAACTAGACAAGAAGAAAGCGATCCAGTTAAGTAATGAGAGGAAGGGAGTTGCTCCAAACTTAGTGTGTCACTATACTCAAATCATTATCAAAAACGTAGTATTGCTGCTGTTAGATGTAGGCAGTGAAACATTGTATTTGAATGGTAATCCTTTCAGCATTTTATTCCTGCTGTAAGTAGTCAATGAAGTGGCATTGTTTGGTTATAAGGTTGTTCTGAAAGCTGCCTGTGATCTGCAAAGTGCATCTGGAGCAGTTTCTGTGACTTGAACAGTGTATGCAGGAATTCCCTCTGTAACTCCCTGCCTGGTGCTCTTTCTCTCCTGGTCCTGGCAGATGCTGTCTAGAAGGTAAAGGTGCTGGTGCAGCCTCTCTGCAAGAGCACTCCCTGCCAATGCCCTGCTGTGGCTTGTACTGCGGTGTGTTCTGGCTGTGTGCATGTGCCTGTGCATACACAGGCAGCAGGACAGCCAGGGAGCTTCCAGCTGGAGATGACTGCGGGCCACTGTATGGCCCAGAAAAGCAAACCAGGCACTGCACTTATGTAACAGTGCTGTGACCTGACACTATTGCATTGTTGCAGTGCTCTACAAAGGATGAGGGGGGAGGATTTTGTGTTTTGTCTGTGGAATGCTTTTTTTTTTCCCCCCTATTTGGATGAAAGGACAACACCAGAGCAGTGCAAAGAAACTCAAAAGAAAAGTTTCAGTGTTTCAGTGAGGGAGCCCTGGCCCAGGCTGCCCAGGGAGGGTGTTGGAGGCTCCTTCCTTGGAGATCTTCAAAGCCGACCTGATCGAGGTGAACCTGCTTCTGCAAGGGGGTTGGACTGGATGATCTCTAGAGGTCCCTTCCATTCCCCCACCATTCTGTGATTCTGTGATGAAACGTAGAAGTCTGGTCTGGCTCATAAGTCAATGATGTCAAGTTGGAATTTCACAAAATAAGCCCAAAAGGATTACATAGAAATGATAATAGGAGGACAACTTAAACAAACAAAACCCACCACCCCAAATAAACAAACAAAACAACTGATGAAAAATGTTGTAAAATGTTGTGACCTTGAGATAAGAAATGGTTGAATATTCCATTTCCACAAGTTTTATTAGAAGTGGATCTTAAGCTGTAGCAATGTAGGCCATGTTCTCTTTCCTAGAAGTATATTTTGTATGGCAAATTGATGAGGTATAAGCCTACATCACAACAACTAGAGAGTCGGATCCCTGGACGTGTGGTATTGTTTATGTGGTATGTGTAGGTATTGCAACACAATCTTAGGCAGTAATACAGAGAGCTGATGAAACTCTCCTGAACTCCCTATATAGTTAGAGAGTAGCTGGGGTCCCTGTGGGGAAAGGGGAGAGAACTGCTGTTAACCAGTTTTATTCACAGCCATCAGTTGACTAATGGCCAGGGATAACTTTTGTGCAGGTGACACAACCTTTTGGCAAGCTACAGAAAGATATCTGCTGCCCTCTCCTCCCTCATCTCCTGCCTTCCTTCAGTGAGGTTTGCAGGACAGCAATCAATTACTAGTTTGTAAATAATATTACCTGCAGAGTGGTTGAACTGCAGTTTCACTTTGTGCTTTTTTTTTTTTTTGCTCAGCTGGCAAGTCTACAGGCCCTCTGGGGATAATTTGCTTTAGCTTTTTGGTAAGTTGTTTGTAACAAGGACATTTCCCTGCATGCCATTCAAGCACAGAATGACAATCAGCACTGTAAGGAAGCAGGCATTATTGCTGTGGTATGGCCTGTGCCAATAAAATCCGGTGCTTGCGTTAATCAGCCTTGTTTATTACAGAGAGTATCCTCTGCCTCTTCCTGGCCAGTGCTCAGGTCAGCTGCAGAAACAGGCAAGGAACAAATCATCCTAATTACAAGGTATTTAGAAAGCTAGTAAGATGGATTGGTATTGTTCCTTGAACTTCAGGATTACTTTGCTAACTAGTATATTGTGTCATTTCTAAGGTTAGAGACAGTTCAGACTCTGCAGATGCATCTGGAGTGCAAGTACCTAGCCCACATAATGCCAGCACCCTTACTGAGATTCTACGTACTCTACTAAATGCTTTGAAACCTGATGAAGAGCACTATAAAAGAACCAGGTGGTGTTTATTGCATGAGGGCTCTATTTATATGATATCTTTTCACTACATTTGAGGAAGGATTTGTGTCATCTTCACAATGTTAAAGCTGAAGTATGTGTCAGCAGTCTCTGATCTCCACAGTGCTGTTACATCAAGTTCTTATTTTGAGTGGCCTTTCCTCTATTGACTTAGGATTAATGTAATATAACTTTCATTCTTTTTTCTTGTAGATTTGCATTTATCTTCCTTTTCATGAGCCATGAATTTCTGCTAGGGATTGCAAAGTCATCATTTTAGATAACCTAGGTTAGACTCTATCTTAAAACTAGGACTATAGGGACCATGAATGATCACTTAGTCCTTGCCATGCAAATGAGGATAAGGTAAACCTAGACTGTTCTTTAGAGATGCTTTATTTACACTCAGTCCTGAAACCCCGAGAGCAGGAGCGTCTGCAGTCTCCTCTGGTTCCCCATTTGCTGCAGCACTCTGAAGGCAGCCTATATGAATGCTGCAGTTTCCAACATCTCCAATCCCAGCCTTTAGTTGAAGGGTGACTCCCAGGTGTTGCTTCCCAAGCAGTGCACTTGCTTGCTCACATGTAGGACACTGCAAGATATGCAATCAGAATTCCCTGGGCATGCTATCTGTGTGTGTAGGCAGCAGTACATATGATGTCCCAGATTTCCTTGAGTTATAAAGTATCCCTAGCTCTGTTTCTGACATAGTTAGACACGTGGGGAAAAGTGGTGGTGTTTTCTGGTTTTGGGACAGGAGGATGCATAGTATTTAACTTGCATTTTCTCTCTACAGTTCAAAGCTGACTTCTTGTATTCTCCTTAGCTGTCACATACAATGATCAATATTGTCTTTACTACAATGCTTGGAAAGCTGACTTTCCTGTTCTTCTTTCTTCCAGCATGAAGAAACCTATTTCCTTTGGTTAAAACTCCAAGCAGTGCATGTTTGCCACCATATTACTCACTCCTTCTCTAATCTTTACTTTCAAAGCATGCAGCCAAAACCTAGCTACAGCACTCCAGATGATATCTTACCTCCACAATATAATCATGGAATCATTTGCTCCTGTTCATTCTTTAACACAATCTACTATCAGATTCCTTACTCTGAGCTGCCAGAAGCTCCAGATACATTTTCCCCCATAGTAGTCTGTGATTCCTTTTTTTTTTTTTTTCATTTAGTGTAGATGTTTTGATCTCATTGATGTCTCAGTGAAAGGCTAGAAAGGAAAGTGATGAGGGAAGCTGACCAGAAAAGAAGGGGTTTCTCAGGCAGGAAGAGCAGATTTATTTCAGGCATCACTGAGAGAATTTACTCAGCAATGTGGGACTGCCAGTCCCAGAGCTTTATTCCTGTGTCCTACCCCTACATCCACCCAGCTCAGGCAGAGGCTTAAAAGGGCTGGTTTCTTCCTGCGTTGCACTTTCATTCTTTGCTCTGATTTTGACAAATAAATGGTAGTACCTCTATGAACTTGGAACTAGTACCTGCTTTGATTAGAAAACAGACCTGTGGTTTTGAGTGAATTTCTTCTTTCCCCACTAACTGCGGCTCAAAATGCTGGAATGATGATAAACCTTCTGTACATTTTAATCCTTGCAGAATGTGTCCCCTGTCATCTCACTGAAAAGAGTGAAGAAAGGAAATGTATTTAACTCAGAGACAGTCTCACTGACAGTTTAATCTGCTCTGTCCCTATAGTTTCCTTTTTGTTCTAACCATTTAAAACAGCCACAGGTTGGAAACAAAGTTAATGAGTCAATCTGGAGAGGCTCACTTCAGAATGTTCTGCTGTTGTTTCTGCAGCTGATTCTCCAGCGTGACCTGGAAGCACAGAGTAATTTGCTTCCTTTATAGCACTATAACTCTGGAGTTACAGCTCTGAGCTACAAGTCTTGAACCCAAGCATCCTCTTCTGCTTTGTATTTGGAAGCAGTGTCAAAACAAAATTAAGCGAAACCAAACCCACTAACCAACCAACCAAATGAAAGCCTCATAGCACACAGAAAGAGCTAAAGGCTTCCTTCAAAGAGCTGCAGGAAGATGGGGGACTAAGGGAAGAACAACTGCATACCTGGGCCAGAACTGTAAGACGCCAGTTTTCAATATCTGTTTTTCAGTATTAATAGATAATATCTTTGTAGCGTCTGAATCTACACGTGTAAATATTGATATCCATGTAAATCCTTGTATATCTATGTGTGTGTGTATATATATATATATATATAAACTTGTGTTTGTCACACCTTTTGTGGCCTAAGACTAGCAGGTACTCCTGGGGTCTCTGCACCAACAATAGTTCATGCAATTCCTTCTCAGAAGGGAACATAAAGGAAATGTAGGGACTGGGAGCTGGGAAGTACCAGTTGTCATAACAATTGTGTATTATTCTGGTAGCTTAATTAACTATAAAATACTGCTTCTTAAGGTTTGAGTATTTGTTTCTATCAAGGCAATTGAAAGCCATAGATGTCAGTAATAATTCTTACTGTGTGTGCATACATTACTTTTCTTCTTTTAAGTTCCTCTAACAATGAAATCATAGCAAGTCTAGAAGCAAAAAATGTTAATGTTAAGGGCTTTTGGGGGGATAGAAAACACTTAGAAGACAACACAGGGCTACAGATACTGTCAATTTCTTTTGGTTAAAAAACCACAATAGGTGACATTGCTTGGGTGCTTGAAGTCATCAGCAGTGTACTGGATGGCTTTTGTTTCCACAGACTTAAACAACAACATGTTTCATGACATTTAATCTTTAAGGTATGTCAGGAGGAAAATTAAATCTATGGTGGCTCTAGAAGAAGATACATTTTCCTAGTAAATATGGAACTGAGAGTCTAACTCCAGTTCGTCTGTTTTCTATGGATTTCAGAATATTTGTACAGCTGCAAAATGATTCAGATTTTTGCCAGTGTTTAGAATAGGAATTAAATTTTCCTTTTCTCTTTTTCCTTTTCCCTTTTTGTAAAAGGAGTCTTAACAGTAAGTAAACTGAGGCCAGAATTGCTGCTTTTATGACCAATTATTCTGGACAATTCTCAGAATTCCATTGTGTTGGGTTTCTTTTCCAGTCCCTGTGCATCCCTTCTGTTTTCAGTTGCCACTGAAGTGCTTTGTTCACGGTTGTAACTTCACCCTTTGGAAAACTCCTTTCACGTGATAGTTTTATTGCAGTTAATAACAGCACATCTCTGGCATTTTCTCAGCAGCAACATCTTGACTTGTCACACAGAAAAAACAGTGACAAAATCCTGGATGCCTCCTTTTTTTCAGGCTACAATAAGCATAAACACTGGTCATGCACTGAGACATTTCATATCAATTATTAAACTTCCATGGCTTTTTCCTTTCTGGTTTATAGCACATCATGTTTCTGAGCTTTGGAACCAAGTGCCTGGAGTTTGGCTCTTCCATTTTCTAAATCTCAACTAAAAACATTCTCACTTGCCCACTGTGTCCTCTAGAAGTAGAAGAAATCAGTTTGTTTCTGAGCTGGAAGTGGGTTTCATATTCAGATATGCACTCTAATATTGATTATATAACACTATATAAATATTTCATATAAATGCAATAATAGAGGGTTTTTCATGATACATAATTCTATGTGCTTCAGCATTAAATAATTGGTTTGAATTAGCTGTAGTCCTGTCCAAAGTTGCTGGAGTTTTAATTCAGTGTTCACTGAACTCAATGGAAATGTTTTAATCAATTGAGACTTAATGATTTTAAGCATGGATGGGATTATACTTTAGTTTATGTGCAGATGTTTACTCAGACATTTCCTTAACATAGTTTTGTGGAGTCTTATATTTCCTATGTTTTGATTTTGGGTGTAAATGTTGTATTCTCTGGGTTTGATTAATTTGTGTGTGTGTGTGAGAACTGTGGAAGTTCCTTACTAATCTCACCTTCCTCATGATAAACACTGGAAGGAGATCAGAACAGTGCTGTATCTTTTGAAATGTATGGCTTGCCTTGATAGCAGCCTATCAGAGAATGTCAAGAACACAGAAAAATGACAACACTCTTCTTTTGCACGTCTCAAACAACTTGCTGTGAAACAAGGAGCTGAAAGGAATTTCAATGAAACTCCTCAATGCAGCAGTGAAGGCAGAAAGCATTGAGAGGAAGGGGAATCCATTCCCACTAGTAGAATCCTCCTTAATGAAAATTGCTGATTCACATTCAGTGAGCAGACGGCTGGGAAGATTTAAGACATTAAATCTCACCAGCTGTTAATCACTCTCCAGCTGGCACTCGTTGCCTGTGGATTAGATAGAGCTGCCCAAATGTACTATATGCCTAAGCTTCAGAGACTCACAGGCTGATTTTCTCAAGCAAATCCACCATTGTCAGTGCTTTCAATGAATATTCAATGCATAGAGGAGTACACCTTCTCATCTGCTGGGAGGAATCAGCACAAGCAGGGCTCCATAGGATCTGGAGGTGCTGCAGTAACATCAGTTAAAACTCATTTCTGCACTGGTGTTTTTTTTTTTTTAAATGCAATTCACTGCATCTAAACTGAGCAGCCTGGGGCTGCAATCCCAAGACTGGCAGCATTCTCCTGCCATCCTCACTCTGGTGCTGGGGATGATACCCAAGCACACATTCTTTTTCAATTTCATTCTTGCTATAAATAGATGGAAAATAAATGCTACATGCCAGAAGGGAACTTCCCTGTTCTTTGGCTACTTAATTTGGTTTGGGCTTAAAAGGCATCACACATGCTCCATGGACACTTTTACTTAGTACTTTTTTATTTGATTCCATATTTTTAGAGCATCCCACCTCCCCCAGAAAAAAGACAGTAATTTNACACCTCAAGTGAGAGTCGCACACTGTAGAAGATGGTCAAGTAGTATTTCAAAAGCAAAGGCCAAACTCTACAGCGGCTTCAAACTGGTGTTTCATTCAGCCTTTCAGTGAAGCTGTGCATCTTGCTAGCTGGTAATGTTTCCTTTCACAGCAGACTGACCTCACGTAGAGAGTGAGCTTAATGTTGATGCTAATTAACAAACTGTACTAGGAAATGTCCATAACATTTGGTTTGCATCCTTCCTAAATTCAGTGAGGCTTTTCATTATAGCCCTGTAGTATAGGAGAATAGAAGATATGCTTTCCTCAAGCACCAAACAGCATCTTGAGCCAAAGGTCAGCTTTTTCAAATGACTTGTATCAGAAACATCCAATCCCAAAGAGGAAGCAGCAGTGAGTGCAAGGTCACAGCAATGAAATCAGGGTGCCAAGCAGAGTTCTTTCAAACTGCAGTAAGCAGAAACAGAATAACTAAGAAACGAGTTAAATTGTTCTGCCTTCAAATGGGAGTTTTGGTAGAAGTTTTAACAAAATAAGTTTGCCCTGAGACACTCGAATTTCTCTTCAGGCATTGAGTCTTCAAGAGAAAATGGAAGAAAAGGTTCCTTTTACAAAGGAGAATATACAGAGGAGGCTATATTACAGAGAAGTAGAGCATATAGCCTTTCTGACCTGCTCTGCAGTCCTGCTAACATCAGAAAGTGCAAGGATACTTGAAAATGCTGGTATAAGCTATAAATACACTACCTGCTTCACTGAGTATTGCAAAACTACAGTTCCTGTCTTGAGCTGCTCATTTGCTGGTTGCTTCAGAGAACAGGAGTCGGTAGCAAACAGCAGCCACTTGCCAAAAAGCGTCTTGAACGGGGTTAGGAGCAAGTCGTAAAAATGAGGACAAAACAGGCACATAAATTCTAACAGCTATTGTCTCTATGTTTTCTGTGTCTCTGACACTCGATTTGCAGGGTGGGATCTTTGCTGTGATGGCAAAAGTCTGCCTGTAATGAGGAAGAGTTGAGTTTCTCAGACGCTCTTCTGTGCCGAGAGAGCTGGCAGCCAGCCACGCTGCTCTCTTACTGTAAAGAGCAGAGACAGAAAGCTGAAATTATGCCAGTTCCTGGTTTTGTTTTGTGGCTTGTTCTGGGTTTTTTTTTTTTT
>WBNH01003393.1:75113-109509 GCA_013401255.1 Urocolius indicus | reverse complement strand
AATTTTTGTTATTTGTTATTGTTATTATTCATCTAAAAAAAACCCCCATAAAATCTGGGGGAGATAGAAGTCTGTAGCTACTGTCATGGAGATAAGTTTGACCTGAAATATTTCTGTTTGGAGGAAACCAATTTTTCTATATGACTGGAAAAGATTTGATGTTCTAGTTCAAGCCCATATATTTTTAGGAGTAAACAAAAACAATGTATTAAGTAATGCACTAAAATAGGTCTCTTTTTTTTCTGAACAATTTACAATAGTAACTAAGGAAAATACAAATCTTTTATCTTCCCACCTAGTTGTATGTGAAGGGAAATTTGAGTGTGATCTTGGAGGCCAGAGAGAGAAAGGAATGGTGCTGACAGAGTGTCTGTTGGTCATGATAGTTAGACCTCTCCCAGTAGTTTTGCTCTTAAATGCAAACATGATGCAGGGATACCTATGGAAGCAAAACCATACAAATAACACTTGTAACCCTTTTCTTTCACTCCTTTCAGCACTGTAGCACTCAATTCAGCATTCCTTGTGCCAGCCAGAACACCTGTCCTGATCTACCTCTTCAGCACCACCACACACTCCCTTCCCTGATGGCCTTCACAGCATGCCCAGGATGGGAGGGATGCTTTTCAACTATTCTCTTTTTATAAGCAGCTGGGTAATGGCTTCACCTTATCTCGGTTGTGTAGCAGCATAGTAAAGGGAAGTGGTCTGTAAGGAAAGATGATGCCTATTTAGACCTGTTTAGATTTGATTTTTTATTTAGCCTATTTGCATTGATTTTAGTGACACTTAAGGGGCTGTAAATTTTTTGAGGACACAGGTGCTGGACCTTTGTAGAACAAAGTTTTATCACTCCACAAAAGAAATGCTTGGTAAGCAGTATTACTGAGAAGATGTAAGACAGTGTTACTTTGGGAATAATTACCTCATGCTGTTTAAAAGTTATAGAGTTTTATTACAATTAATCTAACGTGGCTGTAGACCTCCTGACAAAAGGAAGACTAGTAGTATCTGTTTCCGTGACAGTGGGTAGTCACTACATCACTACAAGTGGTTTATATGAATAAGTGCAACATTATTCACTGCTCTTCAGTTAATTAGTAAGCCATGCTGTTGTTTCTCATCCCTGGATGGATAAAACCCTTATAGCAAGGCCATTTAATAGCACAAAATTGATATTATAAAACTATTTGTTCTCTAAACTTGATGATTTATATCTTCAGCATCACCCAGCAATGTGGAAAGTGTGAATGTGGCTGAGACGAAACTTAATTAAGCATCTTGGATGTACTGAGGCTTATTCTGTCTAATAGTTACACATGTATTCTCCTATTGAAATAGCAGAGTGCTTTCTAGAACATGAGGCAACAATGAAATAAAGTCCTGTTCAGTAGCTTTAGATAACAGTCCAAATGGGAACTGGTTTTCTGATGTATGTGCGAGCAGACACTGGGATGCAAGCACAAACCACAGTTTTATAGATTGCCACCCTTCACCCTAACTGCTAATGGTGTACCACAGCATTCCTGGGCAGGAAGCAGCTCTGTGGATTACAGCCTACTAGTGGAAACACTCTGGGACCAAATTGTTTAAAGCAAATGTCCTAAAAATTACAGAACGTAGACTTCAAGGGTACATGCAAGGTAGAAGAAAAAAAAAATCCATCTGAAGCTATATGCATGGTGTCAATTTAAAGCTTAAATAAATGTTAATGTTAGTTAATGTCAGTGAATGCTACGTCAGTTAAATATTGCTACAGAAATACCAACCAAAGATATGTGAATGTCCTTCAGCCTTTAACAGTAGAATGAGAAGAAATAGCCTCTAATTACTTGCCATAGCATTTGGTGATACGTTCAATTCTCTGCTTTCCTTAGTAATTTCACTTAACAGTAACATTAACCATGCCAGCTCTTTGTAAGCTACCATTGTGTACACTGTGATTTTTGACAGTAGTTTGTAAAATCCACCTATAAGACAGCTACAAGTAAATATTCCTGTAAATATTTAGCAATGACATTTCAACTTGAGGGGCAGCCTTGGATAAGATGACCAGATTATACCTACAGCAAACTACATAGTGCAAATTCTGAAGAATTTGTCAATATGTTTGACTTCTTTAGCAGAAATTGCTATGAAGTAAGCTTAGGGGGATAGGTATTGACAGTGGATATCACTCTGTAACCAGTGTGAGTTGAATAGGTCGAGCAAGATTTGTGAGCTGCAAAACCTACAATCTGGTGGCTGTAAATAGTCTCCCAAATGGTCTGAGCAGAATGATGAAAGACTGAATAAGCCATGAAAGTTAATGAAACCTCAGCCCTAGGAGTAATAAATTTACTTTTGACTAGCTGTGGTAGGTTGACCTTGTCTGGCTGCCAGGTGCCCACTGAGATGCTCTGTCACTCCCCCTCCTCAGCAGGACAGTGGGAGAGAAAATAGATGAAAAAAAAAAAAGCCTCACGGGTTAAGGTAAAGGTGGTTTAATAAAGTAAAAGCGCAGACTGTGCACACAAGCAAAGGAAAACAAAAGATTTATTCTCTACTTCCCATCATCGGGCAATACCAACTAAAGCAAGGCCTCAGAACACATAGTGATTGTTCCAGAAAATAAACACCATAGTAACAAATGCCACTTACCCCTTTAGCTTTTATTGCTGAGCAAACCTATTTTCATCAGCTATCCTGCTTGTATCCCCTTCCAGGCTCTTGCCCACCCCCAGCCTACTGGCCTTTGGAGGAGGGGGGATGAGTGGATGTGCATTCCATCCCCTCCAGAACCTATATACACCAGCTGTGCATGGTGCAGTAGTGAGTCAGTGGTGAGAGTTTTGTTTTGATTAGTTTTGTCTTAGTTTTCACCTTCCACTTTTGTGAAAGATGAATTATCTTAGATAACGAGACAAATTAGATTCTTAGACAATCCAAAAATTAATTTAAGCCTATGAAATTAACGCACTTTTAAAAGAGGATTAGAGAAGGTGGTGATAGGTACCAATGCAAAGTATTAACTGAAAATAATGCTTCCTATGTGCATTACTTGTAGTGGTATACCTCTGTAACAGGCTGCAGTATAGGTAAGAATGAGTGGATCCATTTCCTGGAGTCAAACATGCAACGTTGTAACTGAGTGAGCTCTGTTATTTGTCTGGGAGTAACTGCAAGAGCACATGAAAATTAGAGTGGAAAGAAATGTTATGTAATGGGACGATACCTGAACCAAACTGGTATCTAGTTGTACAAACACAATACTCTCTATGTGCATGAACACTGAAATAATCTCCAAGCAAGACAAATGCAGCTTGCATTCAGCACAGCAGGACCACAATGTATGCTGGGGTCCAGAGCTGTAGAGAAACCTTCCAGCTGGTGGGAGGGCAGGGTCAAGCCAAAAATGCTGACCTCTTTGGAATAAGAGTAATGTCAGTGATCTGCATGTTTTTCTATAGAAAATGCAAGAGTAGGGGAAAAAGAAATAGAGTATCTGGAACAGACTGCAAAGTAAAGGGAAGCAAAATATTATCTAACATGAAAAACATGTGTAGAGTACCTAATTTAATATTTAACATAGCAGCTTCCCAACTTGTGCCCAGAGCATAGCCATTTTGATCTCTCTTGGAGACACAAAGGATTTTTACCGATTTTATCTCTGAGAGCTGTCAAACTGGCCTTAATGAACTCCGTTAGCTACTCCTTGCCCCACATAGAGTTATATTCTCTGACATGTGACCCTCTATGATCATGTTGAGCCAAAAAAGTTTGGAAAACACTCTGGGCTGAATTCACTAACTACCCTGTTCTCCAACAGAGCAAGCAAATGTGTATCACAACGATGAACAATGTGCCTTTTTACCCTGCTCTCTTTAGCTCCAGTGAGCAGAACAGGACATATCCTGTTAATTTTTTTCTTCAGATCAATCAGTCTTTTGATGTGTAATGTTACCTTCTTGTACCAGTAGTGAATTACTTTAGTGGAAATGAAAGACAGAGATGCTGATGCCAGTTCTGCTGACATGAATGTGGATGAATTAGGGGCCTTCAGAGCAACTGCTTACCCATGGGAGATAAGGGAATAGGAAAAAGTTTACGTTATGGAGACAACAGCAAGGGTTATTGTTGTGCAGGGCAGCAGCTAATGCTCCACCTGTATGAAAACATAAAGTCACAATTCCTAAAGAGATAGCAGCATTAAGATGTATCTCTCAACACCCTCTCTGTTACATGTGCTCTCACACCCTGAACACCCCGGTACATCCTGGAAGACTGAAGTGACTGATGCCATCTAAGCATCTAAGCTGTCACCAGAGACAAGACTGTAATACTAATCAGTCTGATTCTTTGCAATTCTCTAGACATGCCTAAGGAAAGATGATCTGTCTTCCTATATCAATAACCTTAAAAACAACATTCTGTACAAAGAACTGCTGCAAAGACATTATGGTAGTTTATTTCTGGCGAGCAGTGTTGCTGTTATCCCAGCAGAGGGAAATCTGGAGACAGTATTCAAGCAGACTTAGTTTTGCAGAAGTAAATCCAGCTTGCAGTCATAAACATACAGAAATCAGTTAATGAAGGCTTTTCTTTTTAATTATATAACTGCAGACAATTATTAGCTGATGTTATTGCTTAGAATGCATTAGAAGATGTTTTTTAAGCTGCAGTCACAAGAATAAGATCTGAGGCATTAAATAAATTAGTGGGGTTTTTTTTCTGTTAAAATATTAAGTCAGTTTTTAAAGTTATTTAAACGTTCAAGTGCTGGGTAGAAGCAAGATACATTATTTGTGATAGTTTTCTTCTTCCTTAGATAGTTTGTGTGTAACAAAAGTAGCTAACAACTTCACAGAAAAACAAACAAGGTATGCTTTAGAATACTAAGGGCTTTACTAAAAGGGATACACACGCTACTTAATGAAAAGTCTACTGGTGTTTAACAGAAAGTTCTGTCCTTTACAGTAAAAAGTGAAACAGTGAGAGGCAAATGATAATAACATAGACATAGCTGTACTGACAAAATTATATATAATAATGTAAAAGCTTTTTGTTCTTGTTTTCATTGCTCATCTGCTGCAGAGACAGGGAGCCAATGTAATGGTAACTCTGTAAGGGGATTCTGCTGACCCACCTGTGTTGGCTAGTGACAGGAACTTCAGAAGCCTAAGTGGTGTTTATGTAACAGAAGTCTGCAAAGTGAAACTGATCATGATAAAACCAGAGATTGATGATTAGTCATGAAAAGGAGTAAGGACTTTATTATTATTGAATGCATTAGAACTGGAACAGAAATCAGCACTACTGAGTGGTTTAAGATTAATTTGGTCCCATGTTCGCAAGAGATGAAAAACTCTGGTAAAATCTGCCAGCACTGAGCCCGAATTATTCTAAAGTGATAGGAAGTAAAACATTTGCAGAAGCAGACAACCACAGACTCCTACCCAATTTACTGAGCAAGTCTTCTGGCTTTTGAAGCCCTTGCCACAGAACTTCACCCCAGAATTTGAAATTGCATTTTAATACTGCTATTTCTGAAAAGGAAAGTTAAATAATTGAGAAACCGGACCAGATGCACACTGCCACTTGAAGCCCAGGAACACTGACTCACCATCACAAGGAACTTCAGCCCCAGTGGTTGATTTCTCTTCCTCCTTCCAGCCTTCACCAGAGGCCATCGTCCCCTGAAATGAAGGAATAGCAAACAAGAACATGTATCAACTCCTTACTCTCCTCAGTTCATAATATAAGCTAAAGTATCAGCATTTTGTACACATCATGCTGGAAGCAATGGTAGGACTTTAAAGAACATGCCATCCTCACTGTAGAAGCTGTTGGTCTGTGGATATCTGACCTCAGAGTAATGATGCTGCTTTTTATTTACTTATTTAATAGTTATTTTTAATCTTAGTCGGTTCTTTGCTCCGGTTAACTTTTGGCTTTAGAAGCATTCTCTTGAAATTCACAGCCACCAAATCTGTGGGAGTATGTGGCAGGGAGAAGAGGCCAGAGGAACTGCTTGCACTGGCTTTATTAGGAAATGTCTGTATCACCCTAGCTAGCAGCAGGGCCAGGGACAGTGTTGACTGTGAAGGACAGGAGCTGCTTCTGTGAACTGCAGCTGAGCCTACTGCAAGTATGGTTAAACAATGTCTGTCTGGTCAGTGTGTGAACTCCATCATTCATCTCAAGCTGAACTAACTCAGCAGTCCGCTGCAATTTGTGTCTCTAGTCAGCTGTTCTGTAGAATACCCTGTTAATTTTCCTAGCCTCATTCACATGTGCCTTCTTAGGTGTTAAACTGTTTCCATTTGTATTGAACTGGGTGGTTTTGAGCACCAGAAGTCTTTAGGATTTCTGTGCTTTGAAGTCCCTGTCATCAGTACATAAATCTGCACAGAGCTAAAAATCTAGATGAAAAAAACCACCACTGAAACAAATCCTATCATTGTTTGCTTCCTTTTAAAAAATAAGGAACTCCAATTTTAAAAGTATCTGAGTTTCTAGCCTGTAATACTTGGGTGACTTTTAATCTTCTTAGGCGGTCTGACTTTAGTCCTGAGACCTTGAACCTTGGTTAATACAGCACAACTTTGTTACAGAGTCCTCTAAAGAATCCTACAGATTTCTATAATCTTTGTATCTGAGAAGTTTGTCTATCATGTAAACAGTCAAGTGTTCTTACACAGAGATGCCCTTTTCCAGGTACCTGTGATTTGGTCCTCATAGCAGGGTATACTGCACTGTGTTCATATAGAATTGAGGATAAACACAATCAACCCCTAGCTTGGCATATATGTCGAGCAGATATATTGCTCTTTTAAATTACTACTCCACACTGTATAGTTGATGAAATATACAAATTTTGTGCAAATACTCCTGAGAAACATGCTGTCTCTGCATCATCTGTGGAGATCTATTAAGTTATTAAAAAATGGGCTACATGTGGGTCAGGGAACAGCAAGGATTTTACACCTGCTGAGAAATTCACTGGCAGGCTAAGTCAGCGTAGTGTCAATTCCTTGTGCCATTGTCAGAATCTTTTGGGTAAAACAGTGCTTACTCTGCATGTATTGGCAGGAAACAAGCCATCTTGCTGTGTGGTAATACCGCAAAAATGATCTAGAATGTCTACTTCAGGATACAGAAGTGAGATAGCAAGCCTTCCTAACTGACAGTGCTGCCTAGAGCTTTGATTTATCTGTGCAAGGGAAGAGAGCAGTGTTAGCACTAACATATATATGTAGCTTCACAAGATAACTCTTTGCTGTCCATGACAAAGCCTTTATCAGATCAGCAATTCAATCCTATCTGCCAGTGCCAGGTCAGCAGGTTAATTGGAAATTTGTGACTGGTTTGAGGATCCAGGAAAAGTAGAGTGGTGTCTTACAGGTCTGTATAAGTAAGACAGAAGTATTTTGAGGTCAGTAAGTCAAAGGGCTCAGAGACACATCCCCAAATTGTTTCAATTCATGTGTCAACAGAGCACTGTTGCTGTTTAGTATTTAGAGATTTACTGCCAACAGGAAACTTCTGAAGCAAAGACCCCTGGGGCTTGTTATTGTATTATTTTAAATAGCATAACAATACTTTCTGTAGCTTTTATCACTTTTCTGCCTGGAGCCAGCAAACTGCAGCTCTGGGAGATACGCTTCCTCAGAATGATTTGTGACAGGGTATTTGAGCTGTAGGTGCTCAGAAGCCATGATAAGAGTGATCTGTATCAAAAGAGGAAACCAAAGGAAAAGGGTTTGCTTGGGCAGACATCTCATTCTGTAGCTTTCCTCCAGCTGCTGCTACTGTTACCCTAACAGCATGCAAACCAACAGGTTCCTTCCACACAGTGATTTGCTGCTCCCATAGCCATCATAGCATGGAATTCACCATTTCTGACATATCTTCTCCAGATGTTCCTTGGCAAGGGCCTCCCTCTGGTGCTGCTGGCGGTTCAGTCTTTAGTGTAATGATTGAAATGTGTATAGTCTGGAAAGGCATATGGAATGATGGTCCAGGGAGTCCTGTGGTGATGAAATGGGGAAAAAAGAGCAGTGTGTGACTAAAACTCAGTTCATATTTTGTGATCTTGCTTATAACACACAACACAGTAATGCTTCCAAATTTGTATCTATCTTCCATTAAATTATAGTTGTTCTTACCAGCTTTTAGGGTGTTCGTTTTGAAAATTTTAAATATACTTTGAGCCTATATCTTTAAATTTATCTTCCTCATTCTGTATGAGTTATTACCTTTAGTTATCTTTAACACCATGAGGCAGATACCACAAATTGTTTGGGGATTAAACACATTCATGTTGATATGCAAAGTCCTCTGCTAGCAGCTTCCTGCCTCATGCTAGACTAAACTCTTTAATCAAGAAGTGCAAAGAAGGAAAAAAATCCTGTGGTGTACGCAAAAACAAACTGATACTTTAAGTCAGGTGCTTTTTCACTCTGCATTTACACTTGCTATAAAGCCTTAGTCAGTTTTCTGTCTGTAGCACTTCTGTGCTTCAGAGCAGTAGCCACAGGGGAAAATGTTTCCAATGCATGTTCCATGTTGTGACACAACTTATTTTTCAATAACTGAACATGGAAGAAGATGTAATTCTTGTTACCTGCTGAGCACGCTCTGTAGCTTTCTATTGTTTTGGAGTAAACCTGTTTCCTGTTCTCTCCTTAATGTTTTGTTAAATCAGCAGTTTCTTCTAATCCTTAAGATGTTGTGTCGTATTTTATTAGCAGAAGGGAAAATTGATTTAATTCCATTGAACAGGATTTTCTCTGAGTTTTATGTACAGAAGAAAAGGATCATGGACTAAATGATCTTTCGAGGTCCCCTCCAGCCCTTGAGATTCTGTGATTCTGTGATTGTCGGAAACCTCTGTTCAGGGCTATTTAAAAAACTTACTGCTAAAAATAATCTCTCAGTTCTTGGAAGATGGTGTACACTAGTGGCAAGACTAAATGTCTATTGTGGTAAAACATAACTAGTGTCACAAAATTTTATCTTTCATGCTGAAAGTAAATGCTCAATTTAATTGTTAAAAGTGCCGCTGGGAATTCACAGTAAGAAAAGACTTTTTCCTTTTTTTAAAAACCATCACTATTCCCTCACCTGGTGTGCATGATTTTAACCCAGAATGTTGATATTTTTGGCCATCAAGATAAATGACTCCATTATTGTCTGGTTTCTTTGACCCATATTCTGTTTATTGTTCAGTTGCCACATAGGAACCAGATAGTGAGACAACTGATTCCCCAGGAATTCTGTCTTCACCAAATGCCACAGGGGCATTTCTTGCCATGCAATAATGCAGCAAATCTAGTAACTTGTATGTATCTCAAGACTTAGAGCAGCTTTCTTGATGTTGGGGAAATGCAAATTTTTCAATAGTCTCTGAATTATTTCTAATAAAATTAGAGAAAGAGAGCCAGACTCTTCTCAGTGATGTCAAATGGTAGGACAAGGGTCAATGAGTATAAGGGGTAAGTGGTACAAGCTGGAACATAAGAGGTTCCAAAGAAACACAAGGAAGAATTTCTTCTCTGTGAAGGTGAGGGAGCACTGAAACAGGCTGCCCAGATGGGTTGTCGAGTCTCCTTCTCTGGGGGCATTCAAAACTCACCTGGATGAGTTCCTGTGTGACCTAGTCTAGGTGATCTTGCTCTGGCAGGGAGGTTGATCTTTCAAGGTCCCTTCCAACCCTAGAGATTCTGTGATCTGTGTTTTTGTGATTTTTTTTCCTCTTTAATCTTAGAGATTTGGAAGAAAGCTGATGTATTGAATATGCAACACTTTGTGAATGACCTAATACAATACTTTAGAATAAACTGTGATAGCCCTCAAGATCTCTTTGCCCCTCTAGTTGCTAAGAATTTTCCTGACAAGTTTGAAATGTGCACTTTTCTGTGTGCATTTGTGTATAGTCAGGCACATATTTAAACATACGGAGAAGCCTGTATTTCAGCAGCCTACTCCTTGTACTTTAATCAGGCGTTTTTAACATGTGCAGAAAGTATTTCTTTGCAGACATGGGAGTAAGAAATCTACTGATTGTAATTGCCTTATTTTGCTGACTGAGAGGTTCGGCATTAGACAGGCTTGCTCTAGACAGTGACAAACTTGCCAGTCAACAGGACAGCTGATTTCAGCTGCAGAATAAATAAAACCTTTATTAAGTGAACATTTTCCTGCCTTTCTGTACATACGCTCCATGACTTGTGTAAAATCTACTCTCTGTTGAGGCTTTCTTCAGCCTTAGGACTTATGAAATGCCTCATGAGATACCCTCATCTAGTCTCCTTATAGCAAAAACTCCTTACCGGTAACATTTATGCATTTTATTTATACAGGAATGACCCTATCTGAGCTAGGCAAAAATAACCTTTCCTTTTAGCAAAAGTATGTGAAAAGGACAGAATTGCTTTTGATGCCTCTGACCAAAAGGAGGGTGATGCACTTGAACTCTTGATGTAGTAAAGGCAGAGGCAAAATAAAGTACATTTGGTTGGTTTACTATGAAGATAGCCTAGCTCCATCATGTAGCAGCATAACAATGAACATATAAAAAAAATTCTATGTCAGATAAACACATGAAGCATTTTTTTGTACTCCAGGTCTACCAGAAATGAGAATGAGTATTTTTGATGAAGACAGCCTATTCTGATGTGAGAAAACACCTTGGAATGGAGATTATCTCATCTAATTCTTACTTTTTCAGTAACTTTTTTTCTGAGAAAAAAATTATTTTCCTTTAAGTTGGCTTTCTTATTACTTCAGATGCCACCTATGATGCACTAAGTCACTGGCTTGTATTTATTTTGTTACTGTGAGTTGGTTTTGGGGGAAAAAAAGATAACTAGATTATTGCCAGTTTAAAGCTTGAACTGGTACACCTCTCACCTAGAGAAAAACCTATGGTGTTGATGGTGGATATAAAACTTAATTATCCAGTTGTTCTAATTCAGTGTGGGCATCAATTATATTCAGTGGTAGAACAGAAAGGGAGGATAAAGCCTGTAAGCATGACATGTTTTGAAAGGAAATGTCTTGGTATGGCCTGTTGCATCCTTCACAGGAGATTCTGCCACAACCTGAAGACAATGAAGTGGGGCGGGGGGGGATAGGGGGGGAGAGTTGGGAGAGGGGAAGTGTTGTGGTTTGTTTGTGGGTTTTTTTCCTGTTTTTGCTCTAACACCTGAAAGTAATGTTTCATGTCTTGCTTTGTTGGTTAAGATTTCCCTGGAGAGCTTGCAGTGACTACTCTGATGATGCAGAGCCCACTGACTGAATGGCATCCTCAGTCTCAACTGGAGCCTCTAGGCATAATTACAATGCAAGAAATAGTCCAGGGTACTACATGAATGCTTTTGTAGATGCCCTAAAGCCTTTTTTTTCTCCCTTGAGAGTAATTTTAAAGTATATTAACCACTTAGCAAGCATGACATTGCAGATGTAGTCTGAAGGTTGCTGCTAATAAACTTCTCTGTCTCGTGTGTTGTCTGTCCTCGAGGGAAGGCACGCAATATGTGTTCTTGTAAGTCAAGACTGGAGCCTGCTCTTCTGACAGGGTTTGAAAGTTTAGTTGGCTTAAGCTAAAGAACATTAATACATGAACAGAGATTACAGAGGTGTATCAACCCCCTTATTAGCTTGTGACACTAAGCTCTTGTATTTTGAACTTGCTTTTAAATGGAAGGATGGAAGAACACAGAAAAGGTTAGAATGACCTGACCTGTCCTGGAGTTGATTTTATCTGGCCAGATACAACCTCTTTTCCTCTCTCAGTCTTTGCCCTTCTCTTCTTCCTCCACTATCTCCAAAATAGCAAGAAACAGCCTTCACTTCAAAATAACTGCCCTTTACTAATCTACTCTCATTTCTGAGCCAACATTGTAGCGTTCATGCTTGCATGTGGAAACAATTTTCTTAATACAGCAAGACTGATAATGAGCTTTCTAGATATTTGTTAGCAGAGGTATTGGAAGTGTAAATGAAAAAAAAAAAAAAAAGAACCACAAAAGAAGAAGCAAAGCAAACTGTTCTCATTCATGGGAGGTGAGTATTTTTTTTCTGAAACTCTGGCTCCTCTTTTGACACTATGAAAGGCTCCTCTGTCAGCATAATCTTACCACACTGTCCAAAAACATAATAAAAAGTATGCAACACTTTCAGAAGTGTCTATAATTAGGATCCACTGGTATATGGTAATGCAGCTAACTAATCCAGAGTGTATGTGGATCATGCTCACCCATTTCTCACTGCATTTACTGCTGTGAGTCATGAAAAAGAAATGAATGGGTGCTCCAGCGTGTTATCCAAAACTGCAGCAACCAAGTTCCTGTTGGTAGCAATTGTCTGCTTGCATATACATAGTGTATGTAAGCAGATTCCTTTCAGTCTGATGCATTGGATGAATATCTCATGAAAGACTAAAAGCCCAAGTGGAGGAGTACCAAATACAGGCATGTACATGAAGTGTCTCATCAGCCACAAGCCAATGATTGCAGACTTCTCACCAAACTGCTCAATCCTAGATCACATTGACAAAACTACTTGTATATCAACAGTTCACCCATGTAAGAACTACAGAGGAGACTGAGCAGCCTGACTTTCCCTGACAGCAAGAGGAGCAAATAAATGTTAAAGTATTGCCATTGGTTATTGACTTTTGTCTGAGTCCAGGTATACGTGCTTGTATTGTGAACACTGGAAGTTTTTGGTGTTAGTGTCTACAGGCTGCATTCTGTCCCTCCTTTCTCTTAGCTGTCATGAGGCTCCATACAACACTCACCCTCAGGGTTGAGCTCATAGCTGCCCTGTGAGCTTGCTGCATTGTCCCTCATTTATTTGTTCTTATGAAGTATGCTGCTAGAGCACTGTATCCCTAGTAAAACTCCTACCTAATGGATCAAAACCACCAAAAGAATATAAAGAAAAATAACTGACTATATACCTAGCAGTTTGTTTTTCAACAGGCACATTTCTGTCACTATTGCCCGTGGAAGAAGTCTGCAGCACGAAATTCTGCACCGTATTCAGCATCGAAAACGTATTCTGCACAAATGCTTGAAGTACAAGTGCAAAAGTAGAGTTTACAATGCTATTCTCTTGTCAGTTTCTATGCTGTGTTGTGGACTTGAGATCTCTTAACACTACAACTTCGTGTTCTTTGCATCTTTCCTGTAATGTCTAACCACTTCTGAAGCACTGAGGAAAACTCATCCATGTAATATGGGTGATCAAGGCACCCATAAATTCCCACCCCTATATGCACCACTTCCTGAGACCTCCCACCTGTACAGCAGATGGCACCCAAGAGAAGCTAACCAGAATGAGATAATCAGCTGTGGAAAGAACTCCACATCAGGGGTCAGGATATGCTTCACCAGACATCAAAGTGTACTAGTAGCTAAAATATTTCTCTTCCGTACCTCTACAGAGCAGCTTTTGCCAAGTATTTCATTGCTATCATGAAAAACCTGCATTGTACAAGGAAGAGCCTTGGGACATGTCTTCTAGAGAATCTAATTATTGAACCCTAGAGGATATAGTTGATGGTAGCTGTAGTGTGAGTCAGTGTATGTAGGAGTAATCACACTTGTGGGACAGCTCACCAATAATTGTGGTTCCAGATGTTTTGCCCATATGCTCATTCCTTATTCCTCCCTCTGTTTTGTTTTTTTTTTTTTCCTTTGTCAAAGGTTGAGAAAATAGAGCATGTGCTTTGCACCACCCTTTTGTGGTCATGCACAGAGGAAAAGGAAAGAGGGACACACACCACAGGGTGCTGCAACAACACAAGGCTAAAATAGTGCCAGAGGGACAGGAGAATCATTGTGAGCAGCACATGGAGAAGAAGCAGCAAGGGCACTATCACAGTAGGGAGGTAAGGCTTGAAGAAGGTAAGGTAGCAACAGTGACAGCCTAGACAGAGCTTTGGCCATGGGGTTAGACATGTGGGACAGCAGCATCACACAGGGACTTGGAAGGGGAAGGAGGGGGAATGGGGAGAGAGGCTCTTGCTGATGCTACTGATGCAACTCAGAGCTGCCATTCTGTACTCAGCAGAACTTAGAAAATGCTCCTCTTCAAACATGCTTTATGTATTGCAACTTAAGAGGAAGACTGGAATTTTACCAGTGTAAGAGCCAGTAGGAGGCTGGAGCAGAAAGCAATGGCTGTACAGATATCTTGAAGTTTCTCTTTTTAACAGACAAGCACAATAAAAGAAGTTTATGGGCAGATGAAATGCATATATGACATTTTTCATGTCTTAAATCTGCAGAGCACACTGCTCTGCTTCTTATTTTACAGTGTGTTGTCTTTATTTTCTCTTTACTGAAGGGAGTGGAGGCCTCATCTGCATGGTAAATATGCCTAGTACCCTCTGATGGTTGATGATGTGCAGACACATGCTTAACAGGGAGCGGAGAGTTGAGTGGTGGGTGGATTGATGGAGCAATTGCACCTAGCAGTGACAGGGACACTGTTTCCAGTATTGCAGGACATGGTCAAGGCTGTAGAGGTACACCACACCTGGGGCAGCTCTTCCCTTTGTAGCTGACCAGAGTATTCTAATTGTAAATGGCTTCATTGAGACTCGCAGCAGTGATTGTGCTGTAGATTGGGCAGGCAGCTTTCGCCTCTGCTCTCAGGATCACGGATATGTCCACCAGAGCTGTTTTCTCCACGTAGGTGACAGCTTGGGGAAGCATGCCTGTGAGCTGTGCTGCTGTACACAGCGCACATTGAGAGGCCTGGACGCCTTTGTTTTCCCAGTGTTGGTGGGGAGCTACAATATGTGGTGCCAGAAACCAGCTTGTCCTTGCAGAGGAGCCATGTGGGGCATGGCCAGCGCAGGGGCACACAGCCAAGAAGGCTCTGTCAGCCCCAAAAAGAGAGGCACTGGAGCTTTCCTGGAGTACAAGGCAATGTCTGAGCAGCACAGCTGTGGCTGCTGTGGATGCAATGTGCTCCATGTGATGCCTAGTCCTCAGACACTGGGCTGTTCGTAGCATTCCAGTAGTGCGTGTCCTACAACTGCTAGGATCAGCTTTGGGGCAAGAAAGCTGGAGAGGAGTGTGGTAACAAAGCACTGCGGAAAGACCTGAGCTCAGGCTGAAAGCTGTTTGTGCTGTCTGACTGCTTCATATCATCTCATGTAGTCTCTCTCACCAGCAGCTTAAAGACAATGAATGAAACTCAATATCAGGCTGGAGCATGACCTGAAAACCGAGCATGCTTATGCATGTACTGTTTTATCCTGTGTACATTCTTCTTGAACAGCATATTTCAAAACCAATATATTTCCCGACTAGTTCAGAAGTGCCTTTTCTTCCACCTAGCCAGAATAAAGGTGATTGCATAAAACAGCTCTTTGAATTTATTTATAGGGAAGTAACAGAGATGGAAGATGTCCAGAACCAACAGCAGTTTTCAACAGCACTCACCAGGTCAACTGCTTGCCAGGTCTAAGAGGAGGCAAGAGAAGGAGATCCAGAATTTAGCTAGACTTGTTGATGAAAGAGGATAACATCATAGTCTGAGTTAAGCATTTTCTTCTCCCTTCCCTGTACTTTTTTTTGTTGTTGTTAACTAGTGCGTATTTCTGAATGCCAAATGCAGCAGAAAACATGTAGCTTTCTTCTCGGTTATATATTTGTTAGAACTTGTCATTGTGTTGCTCTGGGTAAGGGAGAATAAAAGAAAAGTCTCTAGTTATTTCTTTGGTTTGGTCTTCAGAGATTTGGGACAGTCTTAAGGGACAAACATTTTCTGAAGTGCTAATTAACTTATGACAGTAAAATCCTTCTCCTCAGTGTGTCTGGTGAGAAATGGGTAGACTGTGGGCCATGTCTGGACAGGAGCAGGGCTTCCAGCTAGATGCAGGCAGATACAGTGCCCAGGAGACAGAGTTGCCAGCAGAACACTGTTGGCACTACCAGTTAAAATTTTCAGTTTCAGGTGTATCAAAAGAGTACAGCAGTCAGTAGTGTGGCAAACATGGCATTGTGTCAAACACCAACTCTCTTTTAACTGTTAGAGGGAAGTTTCTGCTGCCTTTTTCGCCTCTTTAAGGTTTGGGGGCTCCGAGAGGGTTGTCATCACAGAGCTAGTCATAGTGAGTTGCTAAAATCTTGACTGCTCTGCTGAAGGGCCTGACCCTGAGCAAGAGGGGCTCACAGTGCAAATGTTAGCAGAGGGTGAGACATGGATTTGCTCAGCTTAAATGAGCCAACTGTTTCAGGCTGATTGGTAGCAGAGAAGTTCAATGAGTGTTGGAGGTGTAGTGAATAAGTAAGTGACACACTGCATTTGTTCCTTCCTTCAGGGACCAGCTATGGGACCACTCCAGAGACTTTTCTCCTTTGTCTCTATCTAGGCAGGTTTGCCTGACCAATGCAAGCTAGTGGAGCCTGGAAAATGCAGAAGTTGCTGAGTCCTTTTCAACTCCCAAGAGCTGCTGCCAATACCTGTGTCTATTTGTGGACTATTATACAGAGTGCTGTGCTCAGCCTCAGAGCAGCTGGACAGCCACACTGTGAGTCTGGCTTTGAAGATGGCAAGACCTGGAGCCCCGAGCTCCGATGAGGATGAGGTGCTGTGGTCATGATAGCGTTCTTCCACTAATCACTCTGTCTGTAAACAAAATAGTACGGCTTTGACATCTCTGTTCTCAGAGATAATGACTGGAGATAGTATTACATCGGAGCGATAATGTTGTGTCATTGGGGCTGACTAAGGGAGACTGGTGTCTAGTTATGACTAGTGTCATAAACAACCTCTCTGACCAACACTTTCAGGCATACTCAAGAGAGGTATTGGAACCATGGACTGGGGTCACAGTCAGAGACCTCTGCCTCTTTCAAAGAACTGCTGTACCAGATCAGCCTAAGTAAAACACCAGATGAGCAGCCCAGCAGGCAGAGCTCTCAGTTGTATCAGGCATCACTGTGACCACTCACCTTCTGCTCTGCCCCACCACTTTCCTTGGAGGTGTTGCTAATAGGAACCAGAGAAAAATAAACATCTCAAGTATCTGTGCAAGTTCCTTAGTCTTTCCTCTTGTGATTTGGTGTTTTTTTCCATTGTGCCAGGATGTTGGAAACAGGGCTGCCTCTGGAGCAGTTTGGCAGATGACAGATCTCACTTCCCATGTCCCATCAAATGAACATATATAAAAGCTGTATCTGAAGCAAGACGTTCTCCCTCTGTTCACCAACATGACCATACGTTCTCTTACTGGTATAAATTAGCAAAGTAAACAAAGTTACAATGACCTCTGATGAGACAAATTCTCTCATCCTGGCTTAGTTCAATCATTTATTTGAACAAAGACTGCAGGAACTAAGCCAAATGAGGCTTTTTTTGATAAGAGTACTGCTATGAACCTTTTTACTTTTCTCAGAAGCTCTGTTTTTTCTCACCTTGTGATAATTGCTTGAAGCAGTTGAGAACTCTCCCGTTACTCCGCTACTTCCAAAGTGGTCTTATCTTTCTGGGCACAGAACAAAGACAAGAGGCAAGGCAATTAATTTATTGAAAAAAAAAATTTACCCGATTTATATAATTCTTAATAAAAAGTAAATCAGTTTTTCAAAGTGTCTGTTACTTGCTGTATAGCTCCCTAGAAAGCTCTGAAGCGACCTTTCAATCAGTACTACTAACTGAAGTGAGAATTGGGGCCAGGGATGCCAGTCGCTAGATGCATTGCTGGAAGAGCAAAACGTGGCACTGGTGTTACCCCTTAGGGGATATTATCCCCTGACTAAATATGAAAACTCTCCTAATCTTACTTCAAGAGCATCCTAGGAGATTTTTAGGTGTAATTTTCCTGTTTCATATTTCAAAATTCACTTAAATCTGCTGGCTCCTGCTGCATATTCCTGATAACCTATGGAAATGTGGCTATGATGCCATTTTTGATGGCAGGACTAGGAATGATCTCAGATAGGAAGCATGCAACACTGTTAACACATACAAGCTCAAGAAATAATTGTCAAAAGCCCAAAACCTTAATTAGCACACAGTGAAGGAATAAAAATGCAGATGATGTGTTGTACCAGAAATTTGGGTAAATGGTTGTGCAGAGGAAAAAAGCACTGCAGTGAAATCTCAAACCATGCAAATGCTTTCATAGTCTTGTAAAATTCTTTAAACTCTTTGCAGCCCTCTGATTCTGGATCCTCTTGTCCTGATTAGAAAAGGCCATTTTCATTTGCAGGTTCATTTATGGTCAGAGAATTGGACTGCGGGGCTTTTAATTGAGACACTGTCTAGAGTGCTGTGAAACCGGCTTTGTCTTGGGACATTGAGCTACCGTAAGCAATTGCCCCTCCAGGAAGGCCAATGCCCTCTTTCCAATTATGAAATATTTATTGCAACTTTTAAGACATGACGTGAACGTCAAAATTGCTAATATTGGGGTGGGAGTTATGGGCCCTGTGGCACTGTTTGTTGGACAGATCTGTGGAAATTTCTGACTTACAGAGAAGCTCACATTTAGAAGGCATGTCAGTCCCATAAAGGATTTTCCTTTACGGGTGTGGATAGCTTTCCCACAGAGGAGAGCTATCCAACTGAGCAGCTGTGCATTTTTAGTCACAACTTTCCAAGCAGTGGCAGCGTTGATTATTGTACTGATAATCACCAGCTCCAGTTGCCCTTTACTTTAGCTGACTGAAAAGCTTCCTAACTGACAGAAGCCTCCTAAATGGCGGCGGGGAGGAGGAGGACCTGACTTTTGTTCGCACAGGCATTAGCTAAGCACACGTAGGAAATCTGATCCTTATCTCAGTGCGGTGCTGTGAGGATTTGCACTTGGGGAAGCGGCAGTGCTGCCCAGGAATGTAATGTGAACGATTCGTTCGGTTTGGGGTGAGATGGCCGGGGCTGCCTCAGCTGCTGTGGATGTTTGTTTGAGGGAATCTGGCCCTGACAGACCTCGGCAGCCCACACGGCAGTGAGATAGTGGCTGCAACGCCTGCAAGTGCCGGCAAAAATATCTGCGAGTCCTTCATGGCAGATGGCTTTGCAGCGTGGGCTGGGACAGGACGTGCCGTGCCGTGCTGCACCGTGCCTGCCCCGGGGAATGTGGGGCACTGGTTCTCTGAGGAGACACTCTGCTGACTCCTTATAGCATGCGCGCTGGAGACAGACCAGGCTACTGTGCCTGTGTAGGTCTGAACAGTTTAATTTTGCTCGAAGTGTTTAGGTATGCAAGAGGATGAAAATTCTTTCAGTGAGCAGTCATCTGGATGTAACTCTGCAGTTGCAAGCTTTTACAAAACTGTTGCGTTAGCCACAGTGTTTGTGTATTTCCAGTGCTCTGGTGGTGATTCAGACAGTGAGTGAGGAAGCTTTTAACCAAAGAGCATGGCAGTTTACTTCATCCAAGGACCAGGCTGGGTGCATTTTGGCAGTCTCTGAGGAAAACAGCATCTGTGTAGTTGCAGATAGATGTAGACGGATAGAAGTGGGTGGTTCTAGTAAATAAAAAGAAATACTGGGACTTGGCTCTGAAGCAGTAGTATCATCCTAATGTTGTCTAGCTCCAGCAAAGGGTGTTGGAAACAGAGTTCTGAAAATCACTTTTAAGAGGTCCAGGGCTTCATGGGCATCCATTACACCATCCTATGTGTGTTCACATAGAGATAAATAGTTTATATTTAATGCAGACTTTGAATGTTGTCGAGTCTCATTTCCCAGTTCTGTTCACCCTGCTTGTTAGGATGGATCCTGCTTACACCAGCTGGAAACCAAATGTCTGCTGCAACTTACAGAAAGAGTAAGTGGCTTGGAAGCTACTACCTAAAACAGGGAAAAATGAACAAGTCTTGCTGCACTGGGCTCTGGTGCTGAGGCTGTTGCCAATGGCTCCTTCTTGAAAAGAGCACCATGGGGAACTGGCCCAGGTACAGTGCTTGGACACCGATCAAAGTTTACCCTCTTCCACATACTCTATTTTCACTCACCCACTGTTAATATCTGCCCTTCCCACAGTCCTCCATCTTTCCAAACCGAGAATGTTGCTTGCTGAAATGAGATTGTTGATTCCTTGTTTCCAGCTCCTGAGCTGTTTATCTGCTCTGTGAAGTGAGCTGAGAGGCTGCACAACACCCCTCTGTCCTTGCCTTTTCCCTATATGCTGCTCCACGCACCATACACAGCTCTGTGAAGAGAAACTGCGGCAAGTAGAAAAAGCTGTGCAGTGCCAAAATGTACATTAGCATTAACCACCTGGAAAGTGTGCTGTTCTCCAAGGATTAAGATTCTTTGCCTGTTTTTTTGCTACTGTAAAGATGATTTCCTAAAGAAAACTGTTTCAGAATGGCTGTTTTCCTGGTGTCCACATTTTGTGAAGTCTGATTTCAAAATCAATTCCAAGAAATATTCACCTTCATCCTAAAAGTGATATTTTAAGAACTGGCCTTACTTAACAGCCTACCTCACTCATTTGGTGAAGGGTTGTGTCAAGCTATAGCAGCTGGAAAAGATAAAGCCCACCTCCTGTGTGGTGCATGAGGGCTCCTAACACCATTGCTGTATCAACAGGAGTAGCTCCTCTGAGCTTCCCCAAGAGACACACAAATGCCAAGTATGTTTATCTTGCCAGCAGATATTTCAGATCAATTATAACCTACAAAGGCTGATGTAATGGTGAGAAATAGATGACAAGAACCAAAAGACAAGAACCATGTCATGGCACTGAAGGCATAGCAAGGGGAAAACAAAGCACGAGCCTAGGAAACAATTGGCCATGACTCCATCGTGCAACTCACTGGAAGACCAACACTTCCTGAATGGTTATACAGAGATTTTGTGGTACTGAGCATTTTGAGACAAAAATGACATGTATCCATAGTGGGTGACTCGTTGTTTCATGCTGAAACATCTGCCTTCAAAGTCCCTGCTGGATGGACAAAAGCTTATTTTAACCCCTGCATATGCTGCCACCTTCTTGAACTTTTGGAAAATCAGAGGAAGGCACTTTCCATGTTACCTGCCAGACCTCCAGCCCTGATCTGTGTGTGTGTGTGTGTCACAGCATACCAGAATTGTCTTCTACTACAAGCCAAGTCCAAAAGTGAAGCATCCACTTCACTTGTCAGAACTGACAAACCAAACATAACTCTTTTTCTGCCAATAGCCTCTGTTACCAACTTTTGTCTTCAAAAACATCAGATCTGGGGAGAAAAAAAAGACAGACAAATTTGTCTGTAGACAATCCATGCCACAAGAAGATCCCACAAATGCTTAAATAGCTGTGCTGTAACGAATCAGTCTTTTGCATGACAGCTCAATCATTACCATAAATGTGGTTATACCATTCTGCATCATATTTAAGCAAGCTTGGTATTCAGCAAATCATTACCAGCTCCACCAGTGCTCTGTGTTTTCAGGGCTTAACAGGAAAGTTGCTTGAAGTCTGAACTCATCATTTCTGTTAGCTTGTGTGAGGGCAGAAAGTCATGTCTCATGCAGTGTTGCTAGATGGAAGTAGCACTGATGGCAGAAGTTAGTCACATGGCCCAAGGTTCACAGAACCTTGGTGATGATGTAATTGACCATTTGGCAACATGTTCAACATACTCTGCACCCCCAAACCAGACCAAATAACCTGAGCAAAGCTGGTGAGCCCAACACATAGACCCAGAGCTCCCAAAAAGTGGAAGCAGCTTTTCAGTCAACATATTCACAGCCCCATCTGTGGCTAAGCTGTCTCTAGGCTCAACATTCTGTGTTTTTTGTTTGTTTTTTTTAAATTCAGAAGGCTCAGTGCTTATCCACATCAGATGAAGCTATCAGTGTTCCCCAGAACAGATTATTTCTGGTCCCATGCCACTCTCATGCTTACTCTGCATAAGAATTAAGATGCTGATCCAGGTTAAAACTAAGCAATTTGGCCAAAAAGACCCAACTTTTACCCAATACAGTCAGCTGAGTAGCCAAACTGATGTCAGTGCTGGCATGGACTGTGAGTGTGAGTAGACGGGACCAGTCGCAATCAGTTTCACTGGTGTACTTTTGAAGTACTTCTACCAATCACTAGCAGAGCCAGCACATCTTTTTCAGTAAGCTTTAATGTCAGTCATTGTTATGTGGATCTACAGTCAGTACTACATCACTATTACCGTGATGCTAAACGTAATTTATTGAGTAGTGCACATTTTAAAACAATTTATAGCTAGGTACACAGGTGTGAGCACTTCATGCCATGAATACAGTGAAGGAAAAGGGGCTGCTTCTTGTGAAGTACTGAAGAGCACGTGATTCTCCTCTGTTACAGAAACTTTTGAAATAAGCTTACCAAAATACTGTTTCAATATCTGCCAATATTGCATAAAATGAGACAGCTCTCATGAGTGAGAAGGATGTTTTACTGCATTTTGTCTGGTCATGCAGTTTGTTGACTTTCAAGGAATGTGGCCACAGCTAAAAATTCAGAGTGATGATTCAGGAAGCATGGCTTGTCCTTAGTGTGATTTGCTCGACCTCATGGTAACTTGCAGTTATGCGTGTTTACTGTGTCTGTGTGCAGAGACCACTCCTCATCCCCTAAATGTGAATACTGAAAGAGTCAACTAAATCTTACCTACTGCTCCTTTAATTTAGATTTTTGCAAGCAAGAAATGGTTAGATTTTGGTTGCTTCTCATTCTGGGGAATCTTGCTCACTGCCTGGCAATTCATTCAACTCAGTGTCTCTTTGCTTCCCATGCCTGTCTCAGACATTGCATGTCTCGGGGCAGGTGAACTTCAGGAACAAGTGCTGTGCCAATTATAATTTTTAATCTTTTTAGCATTAGTAGAATATTTCTATAGGGGAAGTCGCAAGCCTGCAGATACAGCCAACATGTTTTATAGACTTAATTCTTAAGAAGCCCCAGCCTCTCATCCGAAATATTGAGCTGGTGATGTCCTACTCTGAAGGTACTTTGTGTCCTGTGTAACTGTTTGTGCTCATGAAATTGTAGTTTAGTTCAGATTTCATCATTTCATTGTGTTGTTTTTCAGGAATAAGAAAGTGTTAAAGAGCAAATAATGCATAATAATACACATATTTGTGCATAGTCTTCTATGATTAGATGTGATCACAGAAAATGTGATATGGAATAAGGAATGGGATTTGTCCTGTTCAAATAAATGCAGTACTCTCAAACTGCAAAGTTCAGGATCTCAATCAGTGTGAAATCTTCACCAAAAGCTTTTGGTTAGTGGGAATGTATACTACCCAGGCCTCTTCCATTAAACTCTTTCACAGATATAAAAAAATTAGTAAACTTTATTTGGTAAACCCTGTACTGCTTCCTGCTTGTTTCACCAGGGAACACTGGGTTTTGGGGTTTTTTTGAGGCATATAAATAGAGAAAATTCAGTCAATTCATGGACTCTTTTGAGTGGCAGGCATAGAGATCTCCACAGAAGGTGGGGATCACAATAAAGTGCAGAAGATCTATACAAACCTCAAAAATCACTTCCCATGCTCTAGGAAAGGGCCCTATTCACAGCATACACACAAAACAGGAACAGCTGTAAAAGACAGTAATTGACAACACCCACTCCACCCCCCCAAAAAAAGGAAAAAAAGAGACAAGGAATAGTGAAATCAGAATAATCGTGTTGTGATTAAATATGTACTTGGTAAGAATGTGTCATTACAGAGACAGGGCAAGATTTCCTAACAGTTTTCTTGATCTGAAGAGTGGGGTTTTTTTGGTGTATCAAATCATGATCAGACTGTGTTCAGAACCTAGTTGCTAACATAGCACCTTCTCACTTAAAAATTTAAAAAGGCACAAAAGGGATGAATTGAGTCATACAGCTGTTTTAGGTAGCAAAACCAGCTGGCTCCTTCTTTAAGAGGTCAAACCTCTTTATTTGTATAGAGGCTTATATTAAACACCTGCTCTTCAAGACACACCTTTGTAGACAGTACCAAGCTTCTATAACCTCAACAAGAAAAAAAAAAACTCCTCCAGATGATTTATATCTCTTGACTTTACCTCAATCTTTCTTTCCTTTTAGACCTATCTTTTTCCCTCAACTGGCAATTTCAAGATCTTGCCATGAGCTAAAGAACTGATTATCAGTCTTTAAACAATTTAGCATGAAGTTTAAAGTAGCAAATTAGTGCTTAAGGAATTAACTCTGAGAGTGTCAAAGATAAAAATTGAGCCAAATACAGAGTAGACAATATTGTGCCTTGCATGTGCATTTAATGCTGATGTACGTTTTATGATGATTAGTTGTATAATTTAGTCTTCTACTGATCACCACAGCAAGCTGTGTCACAATCAAGAATGCAGTACACACACCAGTTGCAGCCAGGAGGAAACACACCTTGTATACGAAAGTTTCCAACGTATCTTTCAAGAAACCTTCCCTTGAAGATCCTTGTGGAAGCCCCTAGTGTACGAGCTAAATCAGTGCAACAAAACTGCTGAGAAAATGATGGTTTAATCAACTTGGCAACAAAAGAGTCAAGTGGTGTGAAAAAAAACTCAAGGCTGCAAACTACTAATTGACTAATTGAGGTTACTCTTCAGTGAGTTTCCACCACAAATCTGTCTGCAGGCAGCAAGTGTTATTGTAACGCGAAGGGCATTTATGAAGAAGAAAGAGAGCAGGCCACCAACTGAAAGAAAACATTTATTGAATCAAAGTCAATACTTTCCTTTTAATATCTACAAGCCAACACCGAACTGACTTTATTCAAGAATGAACACAATGTACAAAAAAAAGTATGTCCGTTATAAAAATATGTCAATTTTTTTTCTCCTGGCTAGTGAGCTGAAAACATTTTGACAAGTGCAAGGTAGGTTTTGGCAAGAAAATTTAGGCCGCTGTTACCAATGGCAAAGTTAAAAAAATGTTGTAATCATTATATCCTTTAGACTCATTGATAAAGTGGCATCAGAAATGTTGACTCCTAAGAAAAAAAAATTAAAATCACTGCACTGCCATGTGTTTATGCACTCAGAAAAACTGAACACTTTTCTCTTTTGTCATCATGAATCAGTACCTTTATCAGTCAAGACTATCCAAACTAATTCAACTTATTCAACCAGATAATTGACACCTACCACTGGAACACAACTTAGGGAAGGCAAACTACCTCCGTGGCCTTGTGTTTTGTGTGTTGTTTGCAAACTGAGAGAGGATGGTAGGTAGGTTCATACGTGTTTAAATCAACCTTAGAGCTGTTGCAATGTGAAATCAGGGAAAGGGTGGAAAAAGGACAAAGAATCATTTATGACAGCAATCTATATTCATGAATGCATGAGTGTTTGTTGGCATACAAAAATGGATCTTACTCGGCTCAGCTATGCCTTATTTATTTGGATTTTCTTTTTTCCACATAAAAATTTAACTCAGCCAGGTCTCAGACCATTGACTTCTCTCAAACCACCAACAAGGAGGAAAAACAAAGAGGCCATTTACAGAGATAATCTGAAAACAGTGCAATATTAAAATACAATTTCACAACGTGTGAAAGAAACATGCTTTGGAACCTGAGCAAAAGGCGTTTTACTGACTTTCTAAAAAGTCACCCTGTATGTTGTTTTCATTGGCATCTGTCCTGCCAGATTAGCATGTTGCTCTTAGCAACTTCCATGGCCCCTAAATATCCCCTAAATATCCCCTAAATATTCAGTACACAGAAACTGCCAACTACTTAAGAGAGGTCTACTAAATTTTTCAGCTAATATTGCAGGCAGTCTGACATGCTGCTACTGGAAATGACCATCCAGCTTAAAATTAAGAAGAACTGTAGAAAGAAAAAGAAGCAGCCAAACATGATGCTTTTAGTTTTTTAAATAGACTAAAGCGCTTCCACAACACTTAGATACGGTACTACACTGGTTTACAGTCTCAAGGTCAGCTCTTTCAAAATAAATATACTGAACATTTACAACAAATGCCTCATGGATGCAAGCTCTCTCTTTATTATTTCAAGACCAGCTGGATAAAAACTAAAACAAAGACATAACTTTGAAGCAGCTAAGTTACAAGTCCTTTTTCAGAAACAGGCATGACTTGGTGCCACAGCAAAATTTTTCACCAGTCTGCAGAAAGCAATTTATTTCTTTTTTTAAATTTTGTTCTGTTTTTCTTTTAGCACCAAGCAGGCCACCATACAAAGCAACCTCACAAAGCATGCGGGCATCTACTCTGCTGATTTTGTATGAAATAATCATTTGTGCTTGCCAGTCCCAGACCTTTCAAAAGTAAGTACAAACAATGCATGACCGAACAAAGTAATGGGAACTCATTTCTAAGTTACTTAAGTAGAGACTAAAAAGCAACACAATGTTGTGCATTAGTATGTGTGAGGGATGAGGGAAGCTAAGGTTGGTGCTTTCATCTGCCTTAAAACAATCAACAAACTAAGAAAAATCCTAAAAAGCTCTACATCTGTGATACTGGTAGAGGCAAATGTGTGCATGCCACTGAAAGGCACGGTTAGACCAATCTGATAAATGGCATCATCAGAGCAGAACAGCAACTTTTCACTGAAGTAATCACAAAGAGTGAACAACGAGCCATCACTTCTCTCATCAGGAGCACAGAAAGCAGTCACCAAGGCAAAAGAGGAGACACAGGAAAGAAGGTACAGGACCTCAGATAAGCCTGGAAGAGAGAAAACATGCATTAAACCAGATTTGCAACATTCTGAGTAACCATTTTCCATAGAGTAACATTGCTTTTCACTGACTTAATGCCACATGTTATGCTTAAATGAATGGAACTGTTGCAAAAATGGTACCCTAATCATACCCCAAAACTCTTCTGAAATTTGTCACACAACTAACTACACTTGCAAATATTTGTCTACAGTACTGTCTTGGGTATAAAACAGGCTTATGAACAAACTGATGCAGTCTGGACAACTTCTCTCGTTCGTTGTGCAAAAGAATTAACATGCTTATACAATACCAAATTTTTCACTCAGAAATGCAGTTTGAAATTGGACATCATAAAGACACAGCTATCTACAAGGAGCTAATTATCTCACGGTGCTTAAAAAGCAGAGCACAATACTTACTGTAAAGGTTTCCCCAAGGTTATCCTGCCTTTGTATCTACCAGCTGCATCTGAACATTTGCAGACATGCCACCTCCATAGCCTCCCTTGGACTGCATTTGGTTCTGAATTGAGCTAACCTGGAGACAGAAAGGAAAGGGAGACAGGGAAAACGAGAAAGGCAGTTAGTGAGCTATGGTGTCTTCTTGTTTCCAATTTATTTCTTGTTTAAGTTTGGTTTCCAAATGCTCCTTTACTATTAAAGCTACATTTACAGCCGCATGAGGACATGTGCAGCGTAGGTTTGCTGGCATTTTCACTTCAGTAGGCGTCTCAGTAGGAGAGATGGAAGAACTGGTGCCGAGGCAGAAGTTGTCCTTCCTCTGTCCCAAAGAAAACTGGCTGATTCAGGCTTTCGCTGACCCACTTTATTATTCAAAATAAAATGAAATCAAATCCTTTGCTGCTATCCAACTCCGCTCCATCAGACAAGCTATAATTTGTCTTGTTATATGGAAAATGTTTTTTTGCCAAGGACGAGAAACCAAAGCAGCTGACACCATTATGTTAAAAATGTAATAGACAAATCACACAGTATCTGGGTAGTATCTGCACTGTATGGATAACTTTAAATAATTCAAGAAAGAACTTTCTAAACGAGAAAGGAGCTTTTGGTTTGTGGAATGCTTTTTATTTATCCATTTATGTAATTACTACTTTAAATGGCAGGGCTTTTCTTGTTTAAGTCCACATTTCTTGAAATACTTTACTTGAAGGTATTTTTAGACTGATGCAAATGAATACACAAAGAACTTCTCTGCCCCAAGACATGTATATCTCTCTATGGCTTTGATTGCCTTTATCAACAAAAAGGAAAGGTGTCTGTCCTTCTTCCCTGCTTGTTTTGCACAAGTCAAAATAATAATCTCCAAGTGCCCACAGAAAGACAACTCCAACCTTGAAGGTTTTGCCTTTTTTTTTTCTCTGCACCCCAGAGGATACATAACAAGTACACAATGAGCACAAAACAACATATTCATTCAAGACCACAGCTTCTGAAATGGAACTTGCAGCAAAGCCTATGCCTGCAGGGCATCACTTGCAATTATTACATCTAAGATCCTTCACAGAGACCTGAAAACATCACTAGAAAGCTGTATTAAAACAGCACTGGAGAAACATTTCCAAGTAGCTCGCATGACATTTTCCTTGTCTCCAAAGGCAAAAGAAGTATATTCTTTTCCACAGCAAAGCACAGCAAAGCAAAGCAAAGCAAAGCAAAAGCAAAGCAACACACACACATACACACACACACACAAAATCAATTGGCACAACTCTTTCTTACATGCTTTGTCCCAGACCAATGTGAAAAAAGTGTCTGTTTGAGGATCTTTGTCTTCAGCAGTGTGGCATATTGCAGTGCTGTGCAAAAGATCTGGTTTTTATGTATTTAAGCAGCACAATGTAAAATCTTGATGTTTTTCTCAAAAAAGTGACTCAGCTGCAGAACAGCAATGTTATATTCACATTTTTCTTCAGGGAAAAATATTCAGAACGAATACTCTAGTGGATGTGACATCAGAGACTACAAACTCAGTAAGGAAGAAGTGTGGAGAAGAGCAACTACATTCATGGGTTAGTGTTTAAGAGCTTTTACGTTTCACCAAGCTTTTCATCTTCACCAAGCATCTTCTGTTGCAAAAAATACAACAAAGTGAGTTTTAATTCAGTCTTTTTCTTTTCCTCTTCAGAAAATAAAGAATCTGCAAGTTAATGAAGTTAATGTACTCACAAGAATGACTTCACTTGAATGAACTGTACCTTTACTGAAAAAGAACTAGAAAACACATCTTCAAGCCTTTCAGCTTGACAACTGGCCTGTGTGACTTTAAAATTTTGGAGAATGGCACAGCAACATAAATTGGAAGGCTAAACTGTAAATCTTTATGAGTACTGCTTCTGAAGGTTAGACTAATTTCTCTGGCACCATCACACATATAGATGTTTGTGTTAGTGGGTATGGTAGCATCTGTCTAAAATGCGGAGGCTGTTTTACACCTAAAGCAAAGGGAATGCAGCAAATCAAACTTGATTAGATTCACAGTTCGGAGGCTATTTTCTTATATGAAAACTCATACAGAAGACATACAATGTAAAAAATGTTGAGCAAAACAGCGGATCTAACAGTTGTAGGCTTACAAGGTGGCATTCTTTCTAAGTCATTTTCCTTTTGTGGCAGTCTGAGGTACCAGAACAAGTATGTTAAATGCAGGGTTTTTTTTTTTTGCTTTCACAAAGATGCCACTGCCTCCCTTTGATGACACATAACAGCGTGGCTCTTCTCTCTCATGTCTAATTTAGATAGGGTAAGGATTTAAAGATTTTGGAAAAGGAGAGGATCACACCAATTAAAGATCACACAATCTGCTGTGCGTCTCATCTGTCTCATTGATTTCCTTCCCTTTTATTTCTCTCCCTTTTAGAATTAGGAAATGGCACAGATGGTCCTTAAGAAACAAAATAAGGGAAAACTAAGAAAAGGACAGAATACATGAAATCAAAGACTAAACCGAGGAATACGAAGCAGAAGAATAAAGTGAGAGATTTCACCATGGAACATGAAGGAAAAATAAGAAAGTGATGGGAATGAGAAAGAAACAGTGCACAGAGGTCTCTTACTGTTCAAGTACCTTTGACAAAGTAGCGGGGCACGCTACAGACAAGGCAAACAAAAAAGTGAAATATTCCAATAGTCAGAAAACTACTGTAGTCAAAATCATAAGGATATTTAATGAAGAACAATGCTGATGAAAAAAAGACACCGAGCAGATAGTGGATGGAGAACTAAGTTTATATGGGAAATACTAATGAAATTGCAGGTGGTCCTACTCGGGCACTGGAGTGGGCTGCCCAGATGGGTTGTGGAGTCTGCTTCTCTGGGGATATTAAAAATTCACCTGGATGAGTTGCTGTGTGACCTACTCTAGGTGGTCCTGCTCTGGCATGGGGGTTGGACTAGATGATCTTTCAAAGTCCCTTCCAACCCTTAAGATTCCTTGACTGTGTGATTCAGAGGAGTTTCATGAAGGACTATAATGCCTATATTGTAAAGGAAATGAAGCAGCAGTAAAACATTTGGAGGTTAACACCAAAATCTTGGAATTTACACTGCAGAGAATGAATTATGAGACTGGACGCAATATTTCCTTGTAAGTCACTACAGGAGAAGCAGGAAAATAAGCAGTCTGAAAAAGTAGGTATTTGTGCTTCCAAAGACAGACGGGGCGGGGGGGGAAAAAAAGGCTTTGTTTTTTTTTTTTGCATACAGATACTTTCTATCTGGCATCAGAAATATCACTCTGGCTACTGATGCGGAACATTATCCAAATGAAAAGGAGCAAAAGACAGTTAAAAGCATCCAAAATTAAAATGCCTGTGTAGAGATAATAATGATTACCTATTGTCTAGAGATGAACTGGATTATTACACAAGGCAAAGTTGAGGGCAAGCAGGAAGAAAGTTAGAGGTGAAAGAGCAAAGCTTCAGGCAACCACCACAAACCTCACATGAGCCAGCTCAGCTGTGAGAATGAGGAAGGTTCTCACAGGAGGGAGAGCAAACATTTAAACAGCAAAAAGCCATGCTTTAATAAAAAAGAAAACTGCTTATTTTGTTATTTCAATTTATAATGGCTTTAAATGTTAGTGTAATTTGTTGCATTGAGTAATCAGCTTTAACTGAATTTTATCAAGCTGAAGCTGTGTTTGTCCATTTAACTTGCTTGCAGATGTTTTAGTATAAATCGCTTCCAATTCACTGTTATTTCTGAAAAAAAGTAGTATGTTTGTCACGTCAGACTTTCTAGCTTTGCCTTTCCCCCATACGTACAGAGTTGCAGAATTTTTTGTGTTAATAAGCTGTGAAGTAGCTGAAACTACAAATGACCTCACTTGCCTATATTAAAACCGTCCCTTTTCTCTACATCTCTGCTCTCTATTCTGATACATCTGGCAGAACTCCTCCTTCTCCTTTGGCAAGAAGCATTTTTCATCATTTACATCTCCTAATATTTTTTTCCTTTCAAGTGGACTATTAAGGTCAGGAAGTATTTTTCATCATTACCTACAAACTACCCTTTTCTAGATTATCTATTATTGACCTTAAAAACAGATTGGTGGTTCACGTAAATATGAAGCTGTACAAAAGTTTATCTTCATAAGTTGATTTTCAGTCTCTCTCTTAGCTTCTGTTTTTCATGTTCGGAGACGTAAAAATATTTGTGCTCCTGTCATCTACAGGAAGCCACAAAACCTTGCGTGTCACCTTGTTGCTTGCTCTGGAAATAATTCACACTGCAGTTAGGGCTACAGAGCATAGGAAAACATCAGCAAGCATACCCAAAAATATTTGTGCGCACCATAAACCAAGAAAAGTTAAAGTTTTACACGAACTATACTTAAAATAGCTTTTAAGAAATCTAGTCAATTATAAGGCACTCTTAAAAGTTTTGTCTAAAATACTCAAGTATATTTTCAAATAGACCTCCACTTTGCTTTATACATACCATCAGAATTATCAACAAATAAGGAATTTTAAAAGTTCTATCTTGTAATCTTGAATGCAAGTGTTTAGAAGTTGGAATTAAGACGTGGCCTGTCTGTTCTTCAGTTTTGTAGATTCTTTCTTACAGCTGGAAGATTCACTGGTTTGGCCACAATATACCTAAACATTGTTCCTGTATTCTGTCTAAGGTGAAATACTCTTTCATCTACTTGTGCTTACCGAATTCATTCCACTGAATAGGTCTCCTGATCCCACATGAGCTGTGTGAACAAAATTTGTTGGCTCCCCAATCATGCTCCGGTCAATGCGTCGTCGTCTTTTCTGAAGACAAAAAAACCATTTAAGCGAGGACACCAAAAAGGCAAAACCAGTAAGTGTCATAAATATGAAGTTAACTGTCCATAGAAGATTTAATATGCTGTAAGATACTTTTATAGAATCAAAAAGCAGAGTCGAAATCCCCAGGCTAAGACATTGATAATTCTGTCTTTTGATTTTACTTGGAGGATCTATAGCAGACTGTTAGACCAGCTCTGATACCACTCCTAACACTTAGGCCAACAAACATTTGCAAGAAACCTTATTACATCCCACTGTTTTTTAAGCCACATTTCCAACATTTCCGCTGACATTTGCATTTAAATCATGACATGAGAGATCAAATTTGAAGTTTAGTCATTCAAAACAAGAATTATGGATCAAGGGGCATTAGTGGAGTCTCTGAAATTGCTATTTTATAGAATTTCTGATTTGCATGCCACGGGAATCTGTGTCAGTATTTGTAATGTAATTCATGGTGATATTCAGAACAATGCCCTGAGTGTGATCAGGGTTACTCATGGACGTATCTTTTCTGAACCTTGTGTACTCAGATGACTTCCAGTCTTGCGTGGTCGAAGAGCGTGAGCTGAAGGGGTGCAGTGTGATAGTAATGCAGGACACCAGATTAGGGACTCTGTTTCCTCTGCCACAAGACTGAAGGCGAGAATTGCTTAATTGCTCTGCCTCCCCTTTCTCAGTCACAGCTCTTTCTTATTGAGGTACTAACAATGCAAATGAGGAACTGGAGCCAGTAGGGACTTCTGCTGGTTAAAGCTGCTTTGGTTGCCTGTCTCCAGCTAAGCCTGGCATCTGAAGGAATCAAACAAGAAAACCCTATCTTCATTGCTTAGAGCCAGGGAGTTTACAGGGAGAAAGCTATGCACCCTGCAGTCACTCTATGCCCATATCCTTTGCTTGAAAAAAACAAAAAACAATTGCCACGAAGCTCAATATGAATACCTCGATTCAAGGTGTGTGGTACAAAATACAGTGTAATAGCTAAGAAACTACTTGAACTCAATTCAAAGTTTCTCATTATCAGAAAGTCCACTTAGACTTGTTTTTGAAAGGATCTCCATCTGCAATGAGGTTGTAATACCACATAGACTCAACACATGAAGGTACATGCCTCACAAGTGGGCTAGCTGCTATTGAAACGCAGCTAGAGATTAAATCTTTATGAATCAGAGCCCACAACTATGACAATACATTATGGGGTTTAGCCAGAAAGTATGAAACACATTTAATCCTTTCCGGTACTTTCCCCCTACTTATAAAACCAGATTTCAGTATGTTTCAGTATGTTACTGCATCATATTAATAGCTGGAGTGTAGAGAAACACATAGAAAATCCCCATAGGAACAGCAAACCAAAATGACCCCATCTATGCCACAACTATTGGTGGATTCTCTGCACCGAACACATTTAACAAGATCAATCAAAAGAATAACCATAGCTGTAAAAACATCTTCATGTAGCTCGAAGACTTTCACAGAGAAAAAAAAAATGTGAATATTAACTGAGATGCCTCAATCACAGAAAACATTATTAACATTCAAAGAGCCATAAATAACTACAACAGAATCCATTACCATGTCCCACCAATGCATTAGTATTTCAATTTGGAATTCAAGCTCACTTGTATTTACCACAATTTCTTAAGTTATGCACGATGTCAGCTAGTAAAGCATAAGGGAAAGACTCCCCACCAGCTTTATGTTTCCACTGGATGAGAGCTCCTCATCTGTCATATTCAGGACAAGGGGCATCCCCACCAGGTCTGATGATTATTTTAAATGCATATTGCTTTTATTATAACATTCAGTGACTCTGACACAGAAAGAAGCTGTAGAGAGTTGTGTGAAACACAGTTACAAATTATAACATTTTAAATTGTTTCAGGTGTGCAGTAGCTGCCCTTCTCTTTCTTTTAAAAAAGAAACAGCAAAGACAGACTTATTAATATGTCTAAACAATACATCCATGACTTCCTGGTTTAGGTACAAATTTGAAATGCAGGGTTTGAGTGCAGAGAAAATGTAGATGATCTCAAAGCTTTTGGAACTGTTAGTTTTGCAAATAACCAACCTCTTTCTTTGGACAACTCAACTTATTTTCCTCCATTACTTCTTGGTAAGGTCTCTGGCACGCCAGTAACAGAACTGAGTGCCAGATCTTGTGAAAGACTGTAAATGATTCTCCACTAATCATCAGCTAGTCAACCAGTAACTACTAGTTAAAGAGAAGTGCCATCATATCTTATTTCTTATCTTAAATTAGTTTCTTATCCGAGGCCATCAGGCAGTTACACCCTGGCATGTGCCCACTGATATGATCTTGAAGCAGTGCAACAATATTTAAATGCTCTGCCGTATTAAGACCACAAAGCAGTTCCCTCTGAAAACAAATAAAACTTTTGTTTGTTTGTTTTATTGTTTTTTCTCTGTAGCAGTATCCAGTTCGCATTTACTGCTGCTTTTTAGCTTGGATT
>WBNH01003393.1:42128-75068 GCA_013401255.1 Urocolius indicus | reverse complement strand
CGTGCACGGAAAGGTTAAAAAGCTTGTACAGTGGACAGCATAGACATTAGCTTTGCCAGGATTTTATTGCTAAGTTATATTTTCTGAGGCTCTGTACCTGTAAGAATACATGCAATACTACAGTCCTATACACAATAAGAATTAAAACACAGTCTGATAACATAATTAGCCTTTAAATATATATACACCACTAACGACTGTTGTAATGAGAGCTGACTACAACAGTGATGTATAGAACAACTGAATGTTTATGATGCCACTGCAAAGGACTTCAACATACATACACCTGAATAGTCAGTGTATCATCTAAAGGTTTGGTTTAAAGATACTTCAGATGGAACACGTGTATATCCCAACTCTGGCAGCTGAACTGCTGTATGTATGCTATGTCCTGTATCTGTGCTTCTTGTTTTCTTTGCAGGAAGGATACAAAAGAAAGATCACATTCTGACTACCTGACTTGTCTGTTATCTTTCTTGTTGTTTGTGTTAAGTTATTGAAATATTTGGAATAAAATATGAAAAAGTTTAAAATCTGACTTGGAATATTTGACATTTCCCCACCATCTCCTTTGCCTTGTGCCAATGCGCTTTCCCCCTTTTACTAAAGCGGAAAGGAGGGGAAGGACGCACAGTAGAATGAGAGGAAAAGACCTGTAAAGGGATCCTGGAAGTGGAATAAGAAGTGTCCTCACTTAATGGCTTTACTCAGTTTGTTCTGAAGAATTTGGATTGTGAGTGTGTGAAATGTTTGAGAGGAGTGGCAGCAGCAGTCTGAGGATGTGTCTCAGAAGGCTTTGCCTTGAACATACAATAAATGCAATGAAATTGGATTGCATTGCAGTTACCTTAGTAATGAAATAAATAATTAATGTCACTTCTATTCTTAATCTGAGACTGATGCTCACACAGAGCAGCATCTCTTTTGAAGTACAAGCCCAAAATTCAGAAAGCCACCAACAGTTGCATCACACAGAAATTGTCTCACCCTGCAAGTTTCTTTCAACTCTCAATAAATGGTTTTAAATTTCTGTTAAAAAAAAAAATCCCAAAACTAATTATACTCACATATTCAATCTGCTACGAGCATTGTAGTGAAACAGATTTTGTGTAGGTCAAATAACTACTTACTGCAAGAAATGAAACAATTAGTTGCCACAGATGGGTCCAGAGGTACATAAAATTTCCTTTTTATTCCCCTTTATTTTTGGCTTCCTGGAAAGAGGTGATTTTCTTTTTTTACTGTTTCCAAATTTTTCCAGAGGCTGGGCTGGAAGACACTTCATAGGGATGGCAACAGTGTTGAACTAGATAAGTTCTCTNGATTCTCCACTAATCATCAGCTAGTCAACCAGTAACTACTAGTTAAAGAGAAGTGCCATCATATCTTATTTCTTATCTTAAATTAGTTTCTTATCCGAGGCCATCAGGCAGTTACACCCTGGCATGTGCCCACTGATATGATCTTGAAGCAGTGCAACAATATTTAAATGCTCTGCCGTATTAAGACCACAAAGCAGTTCCCTCTGAAAACAAATAAAACTTTTGTTTGTTTGTTTTATTTTTTTTTCCCTGTAGCAGTATCCAGTTCGCATTTACAGCAGCTTTTTAGCTTGGATCCTGAACATGCTTTTGAAGCAATTTTGTGGGTCCCCATGTACCATGTTTCAATTTTAATTTCAGAGTAATCTTGGTAGTGTACAAATTAGACTTCTTTTGAGTGAAACTGGACTGCAAGACTAGCTGATGTACTCCCATTGCTAACAGACACTGAGGCCAACAGACCAGGTGATCCATTCTGAAGCAGACCACAAAAAACATCTAATGCATGTCATGGTTCCCCAACACCAACTATTCTGCTCTACAGTGTAGATGAACCAACTAGGATCTGCCAATTCCATAGACAAAGCTTCAGACAGAACTGAAATGACCAACTAGTATGGGTGAAGAGACATGGGGAGTGATGTAAAGTCACTTCTTCTTGAGAAATGTAACACAAGAGACAGGAGTAGGGGAACGTGCACGGAAAGGTTAAAAAGCTTGTACAGTGGACAGCATAGACATTAGCTTTGCCAGGATTTTATTGCTAAGTTATATTTTCTGAGGCTCTGTACCTGTAAGAATACATGCAATACTACAGTCCTATACACAATAAGAATTAAAACACAGTCTGATAACATAATTAGCCTTTAAATATATATACACCACTAACGACTGTTGTAATGAGAGCTGACTACAACAGTGATGTATAGAACAACTGAATGTTTATGATGCCACTGCAAAGGACTTCAACATACATACACCTGAATAGTCAGTGTATCATCTAAAGGTTTGGTTTAAAGATACTTCAGATGGAACACGTGTATATCCCAACTCTGGCAGCTGAACTGCTGTATGTATGCTATGTCCTGTATCTGTGCTTCTTGTTTTCTTTGCAGGAAGGATACAAAAGAAAGATCACATTCTGACTACCTGACTTGTCTGTTATCTTTCTTGTTGTTTGTGTTAAGTTATTGAAATATTTGGAATAAAATATGAAAAAGTTTAAAATCTGACTTGGAATATTTGACATTTCCCCACCATCTCCTTTGCCTTGTGCCAATGCGCTTTCCCCCTTTTACTAAAGCGGAAAGGAGGGGAAGGACGCACAGTAGAATGAGAGGAAAAGACCTGTAAAGGGATCCTGGAAGTGGAATAAGAAGTGTCCTCACTTAATGGCTTTACTCAGTTTGTTCTGAAGAATTTGGATTGTGAGTGTGTGAAATGTTTGAGAGGAGTGGCAGCAGCAGTCTGAGGATGTGTCTCAGAAGGCTTTGCCTTGAACATACAATAAATGCAATGAAATTGGATTGCATTGCAGTTACCTTAGTAATGAAATAAATAATTAATGTCACTTCTATTCTTAATCTGAGACTGATGCTCACACAGAGCAGCATCTCTTTTGAAGTACAAGACCAAAATTCAGAAAGCCACCAACAGTTGCATCACACAGAAATTGTCTCACCCTGCAAGTTTCTTTCAACTCTCAATAAATGGTTTTAAATTTCTGTTAAAAAAAAAAATCCCAAAACTAATTATACTCACATATTCAATCTGCTACGAGCATTGTAGTGAAACAGATTTTGTGTAGGTCAAATAACTACTTACTGCAAGAAATGAAACAATTAGTTGCCACAGATGGGTCCAGAGGTACATAAAATTTCCTTTTTATTCCCCTTTATTTTTGGCTTCCTGGAAAGAGGTGATTTTCTTTTTTTACTGTTTCCAAATTTTTCCAGAGGCTGGGCTGGAAGACACTTCATAGGGATGGCAACAGTGTTGAACTAGATAAGTTCTCTGCCTGTCTATACATATTAAAAAAAGTCTTGAAAATTTTTCCCCTTTGCTTGGTTATGCATCCCTCTCTGCCCCTCATGGCAGGTCTTCTCAAAAAAGAAAAAGAAAAGGCACACAGAGTAGCATCAAAGTCTTAAATATATCAAAACATATTGGAGTGATGTCACTTAGATCTCAGCAGGCTGACAATTATTCTTCTGGCAGCTGCCAAGAGTCGAAGTCACAAATGAAGTCAAATGGAATATCATAAAAGGGTATCCCACAGTTACGTACCAACCTATATATTATAGAGATCAAAAGCAAAGAAATCTATTCTATTTAACTGGCAGAAAAGCATGTTCTGCTAAATCTCCACCAGACTTTTTGACATATCTGCATATTTTGACAGCCCAAATTCAAGTCTGACTGATGCACAACACTTCAAAGGACTTTGCCACAACAAAAGCCTGTGTGGATTTAACCTGCAGAAGGCTCCATACCAGCCCCAGTCAGCCCTCAAATGGAAGTAGCACTGTGGATGCAGATGAGGAACTTGCTTTCTAAGCATAACATAATGGAAACAGAAGAAAGTCATAAAGGGTGATATTTCTATATTTTGAACATGCAGAGTTTCTGAAGAGAATGCTGCTTTATTACAATTCTTGCATATAGCACTTTTCTCCTACACCCACAATTTCATTTATCTCCATTTTATATACAAGAAAAACTGCCAACTCTTTCCACACAGCACTACTCTTTGTCCAGCTGTGTGTTGTCCTTGCTTTTTGTAGCTTTTTATGTCAGTCAAGTAAACTGTAAACAACCAGGCAACAGGATATATGCTTCCTACAATGACAGCCAACCACTGGGAACAGAGCATGTCTACACTAACAACAAATCAGTGGTGGTGGCAGACTGGAACTTTGCACTTCACACTAAGAGTAACAAATTTCATAGTCTCCTTCTCTAAAGGTCTTCAAAACCCACCTGGATGTGTTCCTGTGTGACCTGATCTAGGTGGATCTGCTTCTGCAGAGGGGCTGGGGATCTCCAAAAGTCCCTTCCAACCCCTACCAGTCTATGATTCTCGAACTAACACAGATAAAGTTGCATTTCTATTGAGAAGAAAATTTTATTATTATCTGTTAATAACACTAAGCTACCATAAGGCAAGAATAACATTTTCTTAACTTTGTAACATTTACCAAAATCTTTCCAGTGTCATTTTTCGTGACTATTCTTCCATAAATGGAGAGTATTGTCTTATGTTATATGCAGTAAACATATATTGCACATATTTATGTGTTACATAACTATATATATATCTATCTCACATTGAAGACATTTTTTCCAACTTCGTATTTATCTGTGTTCCAAAAAATTGAAGACACAATAAACTAAATCACAAAGGAAATCGTACAGTGATCTGATCTAATCTTATGCAACATGTTTCCAACCAGATCCGAGTCAATATGAAGTGGGATATACAGAGATATAGATAACAGCAAATGGCACATGTTCCTTTTTTTTTTTTCACATAGTTCTTTTTGTCTCTCATTCTAACTCTGCAGAAGAGGAACTTCGGTTCAAATTTGTCACCATTCCTCTGTATCTGCACGTCTATATTATTTTTCATGACATGTTACTTTGTCTCCTCTGTTGTTTCAACACAAAATTTGAAAGCTTACCACAAAAACTCACATGCAGAAAATCTAATTATTGAGGCAATAATCCCTGTACTTTATAGTCATCCTTTCTGAATAAAATGATGAAAAACATATTTAGTATTTTAACTTCAAAACAGTCTTGACACAGAATCAAGTTAAAACAAAACACCATGTTCTGGCAGCTCTTCTGATGCAGAAGTGAAAGCATCAGCTTCCCAAGATTCATTTTCTTGTCTTGTATCAGTCTCTAATTTCAGACTATTAAAAAAAAATCTTTAAAAGAGAGTGCAGACTGTGTAAATCAAGGTACTTTTAATATTCCACATTGAAGTGGCCTATGGCAGCATCATTTGAGGCTTCAGTGGGCCCCATTCACCTGCCAGGATTGCCTTCTTTGTGTCAGCTGTGCTTACTGCTGGCTTGCAGGCTCAGTAACCTAGCTATGGCAAAAAAAGTTTTCCCTTTTCTTAAATGATTATTGTCACAAAATAGGCTTATCTCTCTTGGCAAGAATTTAACTAGAGAACATTTAATTCCTCTCTCAAGACTGTTTCAAGACTTAATAAATTTATTTGCTAACTGCCTAAAGGGAAACTCTCTCCCTGCTGAACAGAGAAGTAAGTGATCCATCTGGATGCTATTGTTGCTTTGCAGAATTACTGCCAAAAATTTGGCTCTTTTCAAAGCAGAAACATGACTGTGAATTAATAAACACTAGAAAGTTAAACAGCTTTTAAACTTGTCTCTACAACACTGAGGGTTAGTTTTGCAGTCACTGCTATCTCAGTAATTAGAATGCCATCAAATGCAGTAAAAACCAATTCAACCTCTACCACAGCTCTTTGCAAGCTTGACTTTTAAACAACAGCACAGTAATTTGAACATAGTTAAGTATGTTTTTAACTTGTAACCGCATCACCTAAACCTTTCCCACACTAAGAGATCTAGAGTTGATTCACCTTTCCATACTATAACAATCCAAATCCTAAACTCTGCTAAAATAAATCTCGATACAGCAATCACAACAGCTGTTCTTACGGTAGACAGGTCAAATGCAAACATGAAATATGCCCTCGTTCTCCTCTGTACCTGCCTAGTGCATTTGTTTTCATGAGTAGGAGCTAGTCTGCTCATACATCCAACACTGTATGGAGAGAGTGCCAACAACAGTGGTATGTGATTTGCTAACATTGGTTTGTTGGTTAGTTTTTTTGATCAGATTTATATAAAGGCTCACAGCTATTATGTTTGACTTTTCTTTCACATATAACCATCAGAAACCATTTTCTTGGCTCTTCTGTTACCATTCATTCTAATATTAATTCCAGGCTAACCCAATGCACAAAGCAATCTCTTTTAATCTACTAATTTACTCTCTGTGATCTTTTGCCACCAATCAAGACAGATGTTCTGTAACTTGAGGACAAAGTGATCTATTAAACTTTTTAAAGACGTAAGTCTGTTGAAATAGAGCTGTTTATGAGTTTTATATTCAAGAACTCAGCTGAAATTTCTAAAGCAGTGCAGGCCAAAGATAAAACTAAGATAGAAATCTAAGGAAAGGATTTAATAAACCATTTCAAGACAAGGAATTTGGATGGTTATGAGAGAAACTGAGGGAGATAAAACATCCCTCATTTTTTTTCCTTCTTCGATCTTGTCTACTACTGAAAAGTGCAGCAACAGAAAAGGAGTCCCAGTGCTGTGCCCCCAGCTGATCCTCCACATGCTAAGACACAGGAGAAGCTAGGTACTTGCTCAGAATAGGAAATATCAGATCACTCTATAGAGGTGGATTTCCGTCCTCCCACGTGCATGCTGTTCTGCTCCCAAAACAGTCTGATGTGCAAAGGACACACAGCTGTCTCTCAAGACAAGCTGTGGTCCGAGTGATACCTCACTAGTATCCCAATATCATCCCATTGAAATTACCTAAAAAAGGCTAGAAGAATGTCTTTTATCAAACTCTACATAAAGCAGCAAGAGATTTTGGAAGAAAAAAACTGCCTGCATACCTCCTAAACAGGAATATTGTGATACTTCCTCTTTTTTTGGTTTATTTTTGTTTGTTTGTTTGTTTTTGGTTTTCTTTTCCCAGCTTTTTAAACCGATGAGCTTACATTGTCAATTCCAACATTTACATAGTCTGCAAGTTGATGAAATTAAAGAGATGCCATGCACAGTAACATAAACATTTCAGTCAGGCACTAGCATATGTTTGAAGTTTTAACGTTCAGTTTAATTTTTCAATGATAAAGTGACCTTGACTATACTGAACTGCAGGAGACTATACACTCTCTGAAGAAGCAAGGATGAACTAGACCTTTAAGTTTCAAATGTGTTATGTCAACTGGTCTACTACATGGAAGAAACACAGAGAAGCACCATTAAGATAATATGCAAGATAAATTACAATGCTATCCATTCCCTCCAAACCACTATTTTTCAGTGATATATTTATTCTACAGCACTAACACATGGTATATAAGCCCAGTGTAAGGATGTTCTGACCAGCATAAAAGTCTTCAGCTGGAAAACACCAAAGCTGCTACTATTACTAACACACTTTTTCTCATGCCTTACATGGGCAGTTTTTATCAGATTGCATAAAGAGTCTTGATTGCTTATGGATCTTACAAACTATGACTTCATCAGAAAAGAAGCAGGAGGAAAGCTGCACAGCTTTTCATGCCAGTTCTTAAGCAACAGGTTAAGAGGCCTCTAGCACACTCAGCTTTCATCAACTTTACCAGAATTCCAGGATGGTACCTGACTTCCGTGGCTAAAGGAGAGTTAGGAAATTGAGACAAAGGACCAACAAGGCGTAAGTGTTTTAATAATGTAAGCTGTTATAATTACCTTCCAATAAATTAATTTTCAAATGTACACTGAATTTAACCTTTAGGCAAAAATCACTTGGCATTTACTGACTGACTTGAGTGGCAAAAAAAGGAGCAAATTGGATCGCTTTCTGTACTCCTGAGCAAAGGAACTAGCAGTTCTGTTAACATTTGGAAAAAGACAAAACTAAAGAGAAAATAAAGGGATCTACAATGTCAGAGAAGCTGATTTTATAAAATCCTACAGCTTGATTTTAAGTTTTAAAATCATATCAAATCAATCGATTTTGTAAATGAATACCTCAAACTGGGTTGCATATTGTTATCTTAAACAGTTCCTTTGTTTTCAGTAAACTCAGCACCTTCTTGAATCTTCTGAAGTATAGGCTTTCTGATCTGTTTACACAATATTCATTATATTACGATGGTGTTAGTTATCACATGACAGAACTGGCAATTGTAGCCTATGTTTTCTAAATAAACAGGAAAATTTGCCAGATGAGGTCAAATGACTCTGAAAGACAATAGGTCTTTTAAGAACTGTGTTTAGCTCACACATTAAAGAGAACTCCTGTCATTCCAGATGTTTAAACCTAAAACTTTAAGTCACATAGTGAATCAGAATCCTCTTTTTTCAGTGTAGCTACTCAGTATTGTCCTTTTCACATACACATTAGTCCATTTTTTAGACAGCATTTACAACTTGTAATTTTGCTGTCACATTGCACCATGAACTAACTTCTCTTTCCAATAAATTAATTTTCATTATTCTTGGTGATTAATGGCTTTTTAACATAATTTAAAAGCCAAAATGGTTAGGGTAATACTACTGTTTTTTTACTATAGCAACCACGCTTCTTTAATGTGCTCAGACAGACTAAGCATTCTGATTGCAGAGTACAGGAAATTCATCAATGACAAGGACAGCAGGATGTGATGAAAGGAACAAGTCTGTATGGTGGTACTGCCTTGGGTGGTACTGTCTCACCAAAAATCAGAATATTTAAAACACACTCTTTTCTTACAGTTACCAGGCTGCTAACTTCCCATTAAGTGTTGTTCGGAACAAGTGCTTATTGCCAGTCTGCACCGCTGCAAACAGTTTATCACTGTACCTTTTGGAGTCAATCCAGAGCTATGACATATGACATAGGTTAATAGACAAAACCTTTTCTGCACATGGTATAGAAGAGAGTTGTTCACCCTTAGGAAGAGAAGACACATCTGCTTGGGGTCTTAATGGTTCTCTACTACCTAAGAGGAGCTACAGACAACGGGTACAGGGGTACAGTGATAGCATGAGAAGCCACAATCTCAAGGTACAACACAGAAAATACTTATTTAATAAAATTTTTAAAGTAATGATTGTTAAGTAGGTGGTCAAATACTGGACCAAGAATCCAATGAATCTGAATATCCATCCTTGGAGAACCCCTGAACAAAACTGGACTCAGCCCTGTGAAAGTCAGTCTAGCTGGTTCTGCTTTGAGTAGCTGCATTGCTCTAGATGGTATCCCCACGTCTCTTGTCACCTAGGTTATTTTCCTAGGCTCTACCTTTAGCTGGTGATGAAAAGAAAGGATGTAGAGCAGGCTGGAAGTGACTCTGCTGTAATACATTATAGTCTCCTCAGTGATCAAAATCACTATCTTAAAGATACAGATTAAGTAAATGATGCAAAGATATACCACAATACAAACTTTCTGGAAATATCCAATAGGGTCTTAAAAAAAGCATATCCCTAAGTCCTGATAACAACATACTGTGAACTGCATCATGTTGAGCCCTCTCCTTTCACATGCTGACCTTTTCCAACAAGAACACAGGAAATACTTGAAAGGTCACCTTACATGATAAGAGCTGGAGTTCTCTCAAGGATGTGTGTCAGGATTACAGCATCTGCCAAATGAATGTCACCCCCCTCAGCTACAACGCCAGCAAAAGCTTTGAGTGTCCTTGAGTACACTACTTACTGAAATTCTTCTGTTAAGAAATTTTATTTCATGCTCAGAAATCCTCTAGTAAGGCTTCCTAGAGCTAGCTGGCTACTATAAGCAGGCTTGTTATGTCCCGCGAATGCTGGTGGTTGCACACGTTTGCACCGATGTTGGGTTGGTACATGCTGCGTAAGGTACATAGAGCAGACAAGCCTTCTGCACTCCTATGTATATTCTGTCTTCTAAATCAGAACGATATGCACACATCGAACTCTGTCACAGAAAAGTGAAACAAACAATAAACTGAAGTATTACCTCCAAACCCATAATAGCTACTGCCAAATGCAGAATCCTCACAGTCACACTCGCCATACAAAACCACCCACTTAAATCTAATACTTTCTCTGGACCAGCTAGTTAAAACAGCTAGTGCTCTGAAGACAATAGCTCTGATAACATTGTTACATGTGTTCATGAATAGCAGCTTGGTACTGCACATGTGATACACACTATGACAAGAAATCAGGGCACATATGGTATGTTCAGAAGACCCAGCCACACAGCTCCCAGTAATTCCCTTACTGGGAGAAGGTGCACCTTCAGGAGTTACAGCACTGATATTTTTTAGCGGTAGAATTCATGGGTAGAAGATTTAGTACCTGTATTGCAGGCAAAAACAAAGCCACAGTATTTAATTATAATACTATCCTCAGGAATCAGCACACACAGCCACAGTGAATTCATCAGCTTTTAAATACTTCTGTGAATGTAATCTTAGAAGCCTGGTATTAGTTTGCTCAAATAGCAGCAGCTTCTTATTTGTTTATATACATCCTTTTTTAAGCGAAGTAATCCCACTACAATTTTGTGTGTGTCAGATCCACAAGACACACTCCTGACTGCTGACCTTTCTGGCAATCTTCCCATTGATATTTCCTTGCTAAGTTGTCACCTGTGTGGTCTCGTCACTATCTCTGGGTTCTCTTCACTGCTCCAAAGGCATCCTGACCACTTACGTAATCAGCATACAAGTGCTGTCACACAGCCTTGGATATCCTGTTTTGCAGTAGGCGGAAGCATTAATAAACATGAAATCACAAATTTGCTTCTGTGTCCCTCCTGCTTCTTGCTTCTGTGAGATTTCTGCAAGGTTCTCAAGTTTCACTGTCAATGTTTTAAATGTTGAATCAATTCAACTTAGGTAGGTCACTGGAACAAGTACATCCCAAAATATGTTGTAGTCTGTCTTTGCTTGCTCTTGAAACATCAGAGCAAAAAGGAGCTACAAACTACACAAGGGAATCAGGAACAGCTTCCCATATTCTTCCCATGCTATGAAAAATACATGGAAATGATGACATTATACACTAAACTTTAAAAAAGCCGATACAACGATCATTCAAGACAATTTATCAACAGATAGCCCACTATGGCTTAGATGTCAAGTCAACATGTAGCATGGTTAGAACTGTCTCTGGAAGAGTAGTCTAACAGTAACTCTTTTTAGAAACATTCAAATCAACAGCCGCACTTGGACTTAAAATAGCTTTCTGCTCATATTGACATGGTCAGAGTAGTGCCTGACACAGAGAAGCAACATAAAAGCCTGTGCCCAAAGTGTGGCAAATACTCTCAAAAGAAAGTTGTTCAGGAGCTAATTAACAATTTGAAGCACAGTAGCAAAGGAAGAGCAACATGGTGTACCACTGCAAATTCATAGACTGGAAAGGCAGGCAATGCAGAAAAAAGGCCACTGTGAGGAAAAGCTTTCTCTTCAAGCACAGTATTGCTACCTGTTTCAGTTCAACAAGGAACATAAAAGAGAAGTCCTTTCAAGGGGTGTTCTGCTTTCCCTGGCAAAGCAACGTTAATTGCTGCCTCGTCCAACCTCTTATCAAAAGGAAAACACCAGTTCTAAGCATGTATAGGCCCTTTTGCATAGTCTAGCTGAGGTATGTCACAATTCCACAGGTCTGCAGTATAAACAATCATTAACTATTTAAATTTTATCAGGTCAGAAAGTGCCTCATATTTCTAATTTATTTGTCAAATTCTGCTCTTATAAATACAGTCTCATTGTAAAGAAATTCAGGAGCAGTACTAATAGTTCTTTACGCTTCCACCAGCTGCACTACGAAGACACAGAAATTTTGTTGAGGACAAAGTCTCAGGTATATTCATTATACAGAATTTAGTGCCAGACTCATAAATAGGACTAACAATGCACAATAATTTTTAGAGGCAATATTGGCTTCTCATAATGTTCAGAAAAAAATCCTTATACTCAGTAATCTGTTTCTATGGCAAGCCTATCCTTACTTACCTTGCAAGTCTTCTGCACTAAGTTATCTATAATAAATTTATTACTGTTATTGCATATTGTGTCTCCTACTTGCATACTTTTTGACATCATTTCTTCACTCTAGTACTGGCAATTCTGAAGGTAGATCCACTGTAGATATCAGGAAATGCAGTGACTTTCTTGGTGTGTCAGAGCTACTGGTCTTTCTGGAATAAGCTCCTATTTAAGGGCCTATTCATAAGACAGAAAGAATAGGAAAGCATGGTTCTTCAACAGTCAGCAAAACAAAAGAAGCTTTGGCATTGCAACACTGGGCACTGAGGAGATCTCTCAGATTTATCCAGGTTCTTGCATTGTTGTCAGCTTCGAGGCAACTGCTTTCCAGTTCCATGAGCATAGTCTGCTTTTATCAAATATCAGATGCAGCCAACATCACCTGTTGGCTGCAGATTTACAGTCACTGGCAAAAAAAAAAGAAGTCAGAATGAAGAGTCGAAAAAGCAATAAACACACAGAATACACCAAAGTTTTTAAAGAGCTGCAGGCTGGCAAATTCTAAACTGGTTGTATCATAGTGAGTGCAGGTTATTTATAGCAGATATTTTTCCTTTTACCATTCAGCAAGTAGAACCATACGATACCTAAAAAGATAAGTACACAACTACATCTTCCAAATAACCAGAGCTATGGACACAGAACTGAATAGTAAATGCTGGTAGGAAAATATCTATTGTTCCTAAATTAAAGAAAAAACCTCAACAGATAGGGTAAAACACTATCACCACCACTCTCTGTTTCATAGCCTGAGTGTCAGGCAGCCTTTATCAACACACAGGTCTCCAGTGGCCTCTGCCAGCTACACCAACAAAATGAGTTGGTTTTGAACAGCTGGCTCACCAGCATGACAACTGCCAAATTCCAGTTGCATCACATCATTTTCAGAGTTCCCTTGTGCCACAGTGTCATCAGGCTACACCACTCAGAAACCTGCTTTCACAATCAAGGCACAGCAATTGCCAGAAGTTATTTTTCTTCCCAGGTTTCCTGCATGGCTTCTATGCCTCAAACTTGCTTCACTATTTCACTGAGTTTTCCTGAAGTTCTGTGAAGATACATGGAAACAGGCATTGGTGCCCTGTATATGCATTGCTATCTACGTGGTTCTTAATAGCTCCAGAGATTGACACTACAGAGAACTGCGTATTACATCAAAATGTGTGACAAGAAGAAATGCATCAACATGAAAGCTCTCAGTTTTGATAGACAGAATCTGAGTTGTCTACCACGGAATTGGTAAAACATCAGTTGCCGCTGATGAGAGTTTCTCAGAGTCTCTTTAACCATTCACTTCATGTGTCTGGAAACTGTGCATTAGAAATATTTTTTAAAATCAGAAGGCTGTGGTGGTGCTGCTGTCCCTCTGGTGTTGGCTTTGCCTATGGGAATGAAGACACACAGAAGCACCAACAGACAGAGGCACTTCATCTCTTCAGGTGACTGGCACTTACAGCCCACCACATACTTCTCAGGAGCCCGCCCTGCCTCTGCTACTTGCTCTTCTCTTTTACAGTAACTATAACTTCTGTCCTGGTCCCCTAAAGGTACTGGTCAACTTTGTCATTTGACAGTCATCCAGGCAGGAATCCTACCCAAACACTGTGGTTTTGGTTTTTTTTTCTTATTGGAAGGAACAACTGATTTACAAGTTACCTTCATAAAGGATCCTAAAGGATGCATGGCCGGAAGACAACACAGTAATATTAAGAAACCCTGCCGCTTCAAGCTTCTGGCCATTCCCTCACCTTTATCCTAAATGACCTCTAGTAGCTTTGTTGAAGTCCCTCCTGGAAAAAAAAAAGGGAACGGCTATACCTCTTCAGAAGTTTAAAAAGCTTGGCTTCGTACAAACAATGTATCCTTGGTTTACGGTTCAGCTGCTTTTATGCAAAGACAAACATTTCTGCTTCAGAAGTGACCCTAGTCCTTCTCTCTGTAACATCATTCTAGACAATTTTAAATGTACTATATTGTATAGTGCAAATACAAAATGCAAAAGTATTTGTATGCTTTATGAATCTAATATTCCTTAAAACTCAAAGGCAAGCACAAATTTATCCACTAAAAATAGCAGAAAGGGAATTTGTTCTCCGTCTGCAAAGGTAAAAAAGTCAGAAAGCAGGATGACATACGCATTATTAAAGACACTCATCATTCTCTCTTTGGGATCACTAAGGAAAAAATTGAAAAACCCAAACCTTTCTGCCCTTCCCAGTTCTTTCCCTGCAGGTTTCATTTTCAGACCACTCTTCTGTATTCTAAGATTGTATAATTACAGTTTGTTTTTGCTTAATAAAGTAAAGCATAAAACTTAGAATGCATAAATTACAATCTAAAACTCTGCTGTGGCTGTTTTTTTGGGGAACAGTAACAGCATAAACCATAGCACAGCCAGCACATCCTGCAGCATTTCTTGTCTTACACATTGCAAATGCATCTGCTATGTTTGGCCATAAATATATTGTCTATGATGCCTGCAGAGCCAACATTGCTCAGAACCTAAGTTGAATTCTATTCCTTCTTTGGCACAACCAAATTATTTACTACATTCCAGTGAGCTGAAGCAAAGCTGCTGCTTGCAAAAAACTTTCTGTACCAGTGTGGGAAAAAGCTTCAGCTTGACTCTCTGAACCCTGAGTGAGTTTCCAGGCCTGGCAACTGGAAATTTCACTTACTTTTGAAAGTGGTTCCTTTTAAACAGTTGGTCACTTAATGTACATTTTACTGATCAACAAACAACTACACAGTTAAACAGGTTTTCGAGCTCTATTTCAGAATGCGGCTTCAATGGTGAAGTTCTGTCTATATTTTTAGATAAAAAATACGAGGAAAACAAAATCAAATAAAATCCTCTCATTCTTTCTGGCATTTTTCTTTCCATTTCATTGAGTGATAATGTGAGCTGACCAATTCTGGAACAGAACACTAAATTATGTATTTATGTAACGTTGGGTACCCTAGAGTAGCTGATCACTTTTCTTATTATATGAAGCAGAGACAGATCAGACTAATGTAAACTCTTTTGTTTGCTCTGACTAAACAGAAGTTAATATTTACACTGGCATGAAGCTCAGATAAAGTGAGCAAGGCACAGAGATATTGGAGAATGTAATTTTGGTAACATGAACCATACTACCAGCAGCATACAAGGAGACTAGGATTTTTGTCTTTAAAGGGTGATGGAGCTGTCTTCATGTTTGTAAAATATTCTAGCAGATGTTACAAAGCAGTTATTTCAGGTTGAGATTATGCACTTGAGAAAACACTTCTTGTATTACAATCTCTTTAGATACGGAAAAGCTGCTTACAATGAACATCAAATAAGTAGGTAAATCTAAAAAAACCCAGTAATCTATAATTAAAATCAATTTTAAAATCTAATGAGAAACTTTTGCTTTAACATTTAAGTTGTGCTACCTTCATAGAAAAAAAATATAATGCTTATACACCTGTCCCATAAAAATCTACTACTAAACATCAAAGAGTTTTGCATGTTTTATTACTTGGTAGTGCTTTTTCTCAGAGGATCTCAGCACAGTTAGCAAGGTCGCAGGCAAACATTCAGAAAAATAATCTGGCAGTTGATTTTTGCCATAGTTCAGCAGGTTATTCCCTACACACACACACACAGAAAAAGCCTAAGCAAACAAAAAGTACAAAACACTAAAACCCAATCCATTATCCAAAAAATACTTCACAAATCAGAGAAATCAGTAACTATACTTTGCATGCCTTTGCTATATAGAAAAATACTGTGTTGCAGCCTGCAGAAAACCCCATAACCTTCAGTTCTTTAACCACTGAATCAGCTAAAAAAGCATCTATCTTCACACCAGATTCTTGACAGATTTTAATCTAAGTCTGTTTGTAATAAAAGTGTGAATTTCCCTTGATTATTCTCTCCTTGTAGGAGCATTACTCTCCTTTTATAATGGTAACATTTGCATTTTATTCCTGAATTAAAAAGAGCTGGTAGATCTCACTGACCTGACATATGTGCACGTTTTCTTTCTTTTTAAGTAGGGCCATATAAAGAGTCCCTGATTACATCCTTTCAAGTCTTCCTCCAGTCAGTTTAATCCACTCNTGCATCACATCATTTTCAGAGTTCCCTTGTGCCACAGTGTCATCAGGCTACACCACTCAGAAACCTGCTTTCACAATCAAGGCACAGCAATTGCCAGAAGTTATTTTTCTTCCCAGGTTTCCTGCATGGCTTCTATGCCTCAAACTTGCTTCACTATTTCACTGAGTTTTCCTGAAGTTCTGTGAAGATACATGGAAACAGGCATTGGTGCCCTGTATATGCATTGCTATCTACGTGGTTCTTAATAGCTCCAGAGATTGACACTACAGAGAACTGCGTATTACATCAAAATGTGTGACAAGAAGAAATGCATCAACATGAAAGCTCTCAGTTTTGATAGACAGAATCTGAGTTGTCTACCACGGAATTGGTAAAACATCAGTTGCCGCTGATGAGAGTTTCTCAGAGTCTCTTTAACCATTCACTTCATGTGTCTGGAAACTGTGCATTAGAAATATTTTTTAAAATCAGAAGGCTGTGGTGGTGCTGCTGTCCCTCTGGTGTTGGCTTTGCCTATGGGAATGAAGACACACAGAAGCACCAACAGACAGAGGCACTTCATCTCTTCAGGTGACTGGCACTTACAGCCCACCACATACTTCTCAGGAGCCCGCCCTGCCTCTGCTACTTGCTCTTCTCTTTTACAGTAACTATAACTTCTGTCCTGGTCCCCTAAAGGTACTGGTCAACTTTGTCATTTGACAGTCATCCAGGCAGGAATCCTACCCAAACACTGTGGTTTTGGTTTTTTTTTCTTATTGGAAGGAACAACTGATTTACAAGTTACCTTCATAAAGGATCCTAAAGGATGCATGGCCGGAAGACAACACAGTAATATTAAGAAACCCTGCCGCTTCAAGCTTCTGGCCATTCCCTCACCTTTATCCTAAATGACCTCTAGTAGCTTTGTTGAAGTCCCTCCTGGAAAAAAAAAAGGGAACGGCTATACCTCTTCAGAAGTTTAAAAAGCTTGGCTTCGTACAAACAATGTATCCTTGGTTTACGGTTCAGCTGCTTTTATGCAAAGACAAACATTTCTGCTTCAGAAGTGACCCTAGTCCTTCTCTCTGTAACATCATTCTAGACAATTTTAAATGTACTATATTGTATAGTGCAAATACAAAATGCAAAAGTATTTGTATGCTTTATGAATCTAATATTCCTTAAAACTCAAAGGCAAGCACAAATTTATCCACTAAAAATAGCAGAAAGGGAATTTGTTCTCCGTCTGCAAAGGTAAAAAAGTCAGAAAGCAGGATGACATACGCATTATTAAAGACACTCATCATTCTCTCTTTGGGATCACTAAGGAAAAAATTGAAAAACCCAAACCTTTCTGCCCTTCCCAGTTCTTTCCCTGCAGGTTTCATTTTCAGACCACTCTTCTGTATTCTAAGATTGTATAATTACAGTTTGTTTTTGCTTAATAAAGTAAAGCATAAAACTTAGAATGCATAAATTACAATCTAAAACTCTGCTGTGGCTGTTTTTTTGGGGAACAGTAACAGCATAAACCATAGCACAGCCAGCACATCCTGCAGCATTTCTTGTCTTACACATTGCAAATGCATCTGCTATGTTTGGCCATAAATATATTGTCTATGATGCCTGCAGAGCCAACATTGCTCAGAACCTAAGTTGAATTCTATTCCTTCTTTGGCACAACCAAATTATTTACTACATTCCAGTGAGCTGAAGCAAAGCTGCTGCTTGCAAAAAACTTTCTGTACCAGTGTGGGAAAAAGCTTCAGCTTGACTCTCTGAACCCTGAGTGAGTTTCCAGGCCTGGCAACTGGAAATTTCACTTACTTTTGAAAGTGGTTCCTTTTAAACAGTTGGTCACTTAATGTACATTTTACTGATCAACAAACAACTACACAGTTAAACAGGTTTTCGAGCTCTATTTCAGAATGCGGCTTCAATGGTGAAGTTCTGTCTATATTTTTAGATAAAAAATACGAGGAAAACAAAATCAAATAAAATCCTCTCATTCTTTCTGGCATTTTTCTTTCCATTTCATTGAGTGATAATGTGAGCTGACCAATTCTGGAACAGAACACTAAATTATGTATTTATGTAACGTTGGGTACCCTAGAGTAGCTGATCACTTTTCTTATTATATGAAGCAGAGACAGATCAGACTAATGTAAACTCTTTTGTTTGCTCTGACTAAACAGAAGTTAATATTTACACTGGCATGAAGCTCAGATAAAGTGAGCAAGGCACAGAGATATTGGAGAATGTAATTTTGGTAACATGAACCATACTACCAGCAGCATACAAGGAGACTAGGATTTTTGTCTTTAAAGGGTGATGGAGCTGTCTTCATGTTTGTAAAATATTCTAGCAGATGTTACAAAGCAGTTATTTCAGGTTGAGATTATGCACTTGAGAAAACACTTCTTGTATTACAATCTCTTTAGATACGGAAAAGCTGCTTACAATGAACATCAAATAAGTAGGTAAATCTAAAAAAACCCAGTAATCTATAATTAAAATCAATTTTAAAATCTAATGAGAAACTTTTGCTTTAACATTTAAGTTGTGCTACCTTCATAGAAAAAAAATATAATGCTTATACACCTGTCCCATAAAAATCTACTACTAAACATCAAAGAGTTTTGCATGTTTTATTACTTGGTAGTGCTTTTTCTCAGAGGATCTCAGCACAGTTAGCAAGGTCGCAGGCAAACATTCAGAAAAATAATCTGGCAGTTGATTTTTGCCATAGTTCAGCAGGTTATTCCCTACACACACACACACAGAAAAAGCCTAAGCAAACAAAAAGTACAAAACACTAAAACCCAATCCATTATCCAAAAAATACTTCACAAATCAGAGAAATCAGTAACTATACTTTGCATGCCTTTGCTATATAGAAAAATACTGTGTTGCAGCCTGCAGAAAACCCCATAACCTTCAGTTCTTTAACCACTGAATCAGCTAAAAAAGCATCTATCTTCACACCAGATTCTTGACAGATTTTAATCTAAGTCTGTTTGTAATAAAAGTGTGAATTTCCCTTGATTATTCTCTCCTTGTAGGAGCATTACTCTCCTTTTATAATGGTAACATTTGCATTTTATTCCTGAATTAAAAAGAGCTGGTAGATCTCACTGACCTGACATATGTGCACGTTTTCTTTCTTTTGAAGTAGGGCCATAGAAAGAGTCCCTGATTACATCCTTTCAAGTCTTCCTCCAGTCAGTTTAATCCACTCTGCTTCCACTATGGCCACTTTAATCACCTCTTCTCCCTTATACTTACTGCTGGTAGCAGCATAGCATTAGTTGCGTGGTATTTTACAGATTTGCACTGTCTTCATGGTTAACTTACTGAAAATACAATGCTTTCTTCAGTTAATTTAATTCCTGATAGCATCGATTTTCCAGTTCACAAAACTGATAAAGCACCCCAAAAGGCAAGTTTTATGCAAATATACATAATGAGGTAAAGATTAATAACTACAGTTATTAATTATAGCAACTCTCTTTATTAAAACCCTCACTTCACCTCTAAAATGCTATCATTCTGGTGTAATCCCTAATTAACATCTATTCATACTCCTGTCGAAGTCTCCATTTTATCAAAACCTAATTATTTTTTCCCTACCTACCAGATCATCCTGTGTGCCCCAAACAATTCTGCTGGTCTTTCTTCATTTAAGGTCAGAGGCTCTGAGGCCAATGACAGAGTACCATACAGCTCCCCAAGTAACCTGCCCAACATCCTCCAAGGATAGCAATACTGACCATTCCTATCAGTCAGGCCTGAGCTGCAAGAAAACTGAATTCAAAGTCAATGTCATAACTTGAGGGTTTCAGTGGATGCAAGATTTTAACCTGTGCTTAATACAGTTTGAGGCCAGAAAAACAGACTGCCACAATAATCCAGAGCATTCACCTGCACTCAGCTGTCACCACAGCCACTGTTCATTAGAAATATTTCTGGTTTTTAAGTAAGTAGAAGGTCACAATTTATTTTAACAAAGTGGAACTACGGAGCTCTGTGCTGCACCACAAGCCCCTAGAGAAAATGAAATAAGCCAGAGGGAGCGGCCTCTGTTAAACAACCGTATCTTGCTGTGTGCCATGATGGGATGAACCCTGCGCCTCTGCTGCAGAGGTGGAGAGCTGCAGTTGGCCAATATCACCATGCTACAGCAGTAGAGAACAAAGTATCATGCCTCTGTCAGCAAAGAAGTGTTGGTCTGGGCACACTTAGTAGACAAACTACAATTTGGTCTCAAAATATTTCTCTGGAGATAAGGCAGCTATATATCAACTAGAAATCAACTTGCGACCTAAACTCTAACACTGCCCTGCCAAAGATAAAGCAAAGTTAAATCATTCAAGCTTGAGAACATCTCAGTATCAAAACATACAAACTATGAACCAGGTAGTCCTTTATGAAAAGCCATCAAACAGAACACAAAGGGTAGTTATGTTCATGCTGAAAAACAGTAATATCACAAGCAAGAGAAACAATCACAAAGACCTTGTGCCTGCTGAAAGCAGCTTATTACAAATCCACTATCTTCTGAGACTCAATGAGCTGAATGAACAATTACAAGAAGAGAGATAATGTACCTTAAAGATATTTTAAAAGATTCTGTGTGAGTCTCTCCCTTTTGATGTCAGGTCACTCTCAGGGCTTGACAGGTAAAAATGTCACTGCCACACATTTATTTGAGGGAGAGAACACAGAGTGTTTTTCCTCAGCTACAGTAAACTACAGCTCTCTTCATGATACACACAAGTAGCTAAAAAAAAAAACCAACCAACAAACTGTAAAATAATTTGAAAAACAAAAAATGAATTTGATGGGTTCAGAGAGGCTTTACTTCCCTGAATCTGTGTCAGAGTGCAGTTCAATGTTTCTGTTTTTCTGCCCAGTCTCCACCTCACCAATCTCCACTCTCCCCACTCTGTGGCAGAATATTAACCCAGAATTACAGAAGTCAGCATTTCAGAGTGATCAGAGTTAAGCCATTCTGACAATGAAAGTGACAAAAAACATTGTTAGTGATTATTTATTAAAGTCTACGCTCAAAAGTACGTTATAATTTCAGTATCTCTGAGAATACACACAGAATAGCTATAAAACAATTAAACGGGAACTTTGATATCATGCATGTCTCATGCACAAGACTCATGACAGGAACTGCAGAATCAAAAGTTTACGGAACAGTCTGATAAAGGAAAACTTTCATCACTGAAATGTTAATGTTGGGAATTAAAAATGTCAGTGTAAGCAAAGATCTTTAATGTAGACATTAAAAAACCACATATTTTGTGAGTTGCATATTGGTCTTAAGAATTATCTCCAACAGAGTATCTCAGATCCATTATGGAAGTGTTTCAATAAAAATACAGTAAGATAGCAGCAGAGGAAGCTCTCAGTAATCTTTTTCATATCATAAACAGTTAAAGGTAAAAGGCTGAACACTTAGCTTGAGGGTACTGACTGACTTGTCTATTCACTAACACAAAGCATATTTCCATTTGAAGTCACTGAAAGTGCACATTTCTCAGACTACATCCAAGTTACCTCTGCCTACAGCTGTTGGCAAGCAGAAATGCCCCTAAACCTATGTGTTTGCCCATCTCCTCTGCACCAACATGAAGAGCAGATTAAGGGAAAAACAGCTGAACTGATGAGCATTAAAATTAAGGCACAGCAACAACATCAGGGATTTTCAGCTTCAATTTTCACTAAAAGAAAAAGTAATTACAAAAATTAAAGCAGAAAGCCTGAGCTGTACAGAGCCAGTAAATATTAAAAGTGCATTACGTCCTTCTTCAAATATGTTGTGATAACGGCAAGACACTTTCTCATCAACAGAAAGCTGGCATAGTTATTGTGTCTATCCCCTATAGAGCTATTTTCCATCTCATTAGCTAGTATTATATTCAATAAACAGCATCAATACAGCTAGCTAAAATGTCCTAAAAATTTCACAGCCACAGGGAAGGCTTGCAAAATATTCAGCTAATTTTCATTCAGGTATTTATACACAAACACAAAATAATGCCTGTTTTGATTTCTTTGCAAACACTTGCACATCTCAAATATTTTAAGATGTGAGGGGCTAATTTAAAGGTAAAAGAAAAATTAAAGCAGTTTTATCAGGCTGAAAGCAGCACAAACAGATCATGTTTGAGAAATAACAGCCAACCATTTTGCTTATTTAGCTCTGTCTCCTATGATAAGGCGTTCCCTCAGGCTACTTCTACAATAGCACTGAATAGGAAAAACAAAGAATTTGAAACATCTCAACTGGCAGCTCAATATGTAACTCAATATGACAACTCTGAATTCTAGGGGCTCTCTAGAGTTGTCACCTTTTACACTGAGTCTTTCATAGGCTTACTGATGGTGGCAGGCTGATGAAATCTACTAAATAAGAGAGCCTGAGCTCTTTTCAAGCCCACAGCCCTGCTTGCACAGCACTGCTATAATGAAGGGGAAATCTGGCCCAGTACTTCTTCAGTAGCAAATACTTGAATTACTGTGCCTGCCTGACAGCATTTATTCTGCATTTGTTGAGCATACTGAATGCCTTGTTATCTTTATTGTGTTAAAATTTGAGTTGCTGTGGTAGATGTGTCCTTAGCTATGTCTTTGACTCCTCCTCTAGAAAAAAAACTAGAGCTGACAATATACATCAGTGTCTGATTTCATGAAGTCATGATCATTCATATCTTCTGCACACTTAATTTCTATATGTCTTCAGTACAGTTGCTAAACACTGCAGTTACTTGCAAGGCCTTTTCTACCTGTATTTTAAGATGGACTTCCCTACTCTAAATACAGATCTGTCAATCTCATTTCATACATCAAAACACACAAGAAGGAAACTTTTCTAAACCACTTTAAACACTTACTGTGTAGCATGCAGCAACATCACACAGCCCCTTGACAAAATACAAAACGGAAGTTGCCTAAACAAGAGACAAGCAACAAACCAGAATCTAATTCACTAGGGAAGGAAGCTCAGAGCAAGGAGGGAGGAGAGCACAGGTTATTCTTGTATAGCAGAGCAGTAATTTCACTGCAAGGTCAAAGGAAACTGAAGGGCAACTGTGGCTCAGATCAGGTGGGACCAGATCATGACCAAAGGTTTCTCAGACCAAAAATTAACTTTGCAAGTTAAAAATGGACAGAACAGGAAAAAAATATAATGCCTGGTGTAGGTGACAAGGTCAGCCTAAGAAAGAAACCACAGACATATTCTCTGAAAACCTGCAAGATCAAAGGCTCTCTAAACTTCTGTTTACCAAGCAATCTGGCAGTGAGGATTTGGCAGAGTTTACTGAAACATAGCAGTGGATAGGACGATTGTGCACAGGAAGAAAGACTCATCACTGAGATCAGCTTACGGAACCTACAAAGGTTTATCAGTGGGAGGTGTAAGAAATCTGGTGAAATCACAGTGCTACTCTTCTCAAAATCAGAGGTTTGGATCAGACCGTAAGAGATTGAATTCAGGCTGAACCTGAACATCATTATTAAAAGATTAAAATCACCTCCTTAACATAATGAAAACAGATATGAAAGCAACTAGTTGTCTGAAGTCTTTGTTGTAGTAAATGTATTATCAATCCAAATATGACAGGAGAAAAGTAGAAGTTGGTAAGAGAACACCTACCTTTGGCATCTGTTTGCATTCTAGTGAAAAAAGACCTCAGGCTATTAAAGAAGCCAGAATTAAGCCACCATCAGAAATATGCTCCTCTCAACTGTATTGCTATTGAGCTTTGTTTCTTTGCATATTTAATGTCTTCATTTATCACCCTGTTTCAGAGAAGCACATTCAAACATGCCCCTTCTGTGATCTTGAGTACTGAAGTCTTGGAAAGACCAAATGAAATGTTTAGCAACCAAAGTAACATTAGGAGAGACAGTAGAATGCTTGCCTTCCAAGATGCCTCTTTAATTTCTCAGCAACATGGTGCATCCATTTAGCACTGACAAAAGACAAAAAGCTGTGCTGTGATGCATGTCAATAAAAGATGATGGAAATACTCCAATACTGTCTTTTAATTAAAGAATCTCTTAAAGTGCATACTGCAACATTGTTATTGCTCTGCTCTGGGGTAAGCTATTAGAGAAGTGATAGCAGTGAAATTAGGTTAGCAATGTGTTCTTACTGCCATTAAATGTGCAAATCTTACCTAAGAAGACGCGGTTCAAACATCTGCAAATGCACTGGAGAGCATCAGCATGCAAGTCTGGAAGGCACACAGACTATTGGCAATAACCTAGAAAATGCTTTTGTGTACAGTCCAAAGAATTGCCTTCAGTAAAACTGACTGAAAGGACTCAAATGTATGTACATGTTTTTCATTTTAAGTGCACTATAGCTGCAAAGAACAAAGATACCATACTGAAGATTCCTAATAAAATATGGTAGAATTTGCCAGAAGAAAGCAACAGAGACAGCTCCTGCGTCCTGGAATTCAAGAGAGAATAAATTCTTAGCTCAATGAAAGCTATAAATATCACAGAAACACAAAACTAGTAAATGTTCCGGGTTTGTATTTCTCCAGTGGCTTAGAATTTATGTCACTGTCCACGACACTAAAGGTGTCCCAGATATCAGCAACTGACAAGGATAATGAGTAAAAGAAAACCAAGTTTCAGAGAAAATAATTTTAAAAACTAAAATTTTAAGTATTGTTCAGAAAAAGTAGCAAATTAAGTAATTTCCTTCTTTCAAGGTCTTTATTCTGAGAGGCTGGTGGTTGACGGTGTTGCTACAAGACTGCATTAGTCCTTCCACAGAAAAATCATGATGAACATGTAATGGCTGAACATGAAAGTGATGGCTGGGCCACTGTTAGGTTGTGAAGAAGCTGAAATACAGGAAATAAAATGAAAGAAGGCACATGAAAGAGATGAAACCAAGCAGATGAGGCATTTCTACTGAGAAATTGGATTAAACTGACAGACTGATGCACAACAGATTACAGACAAGTGGCTTTTAGGCAAGTTTGCATGTTTCACCCATCTTTTGACACAACTGGGCAATAAGTATCAGTATTTTGGGTCTAAAAACTAGCTTGTTTTTCAGCATGTACGTCTCTCAAACGGGCAATCACACAACACCTGCAGAGAAAAAAACCTTCCTTACCACTTGTCTGGTTAATCATTTTGCTCACACTGACTGTACATGCTTTTCTGCATCACAGAGGAAAAAAAAACCTTCCTGTGTCTGCTTCAACACTCCACTTACTGCAACAGTAATTACATGGCAGAACAGCAGCTGTACAACACAGCACTGCAAAATCAGCCAAGTAACTGCAGGGTAAAGACAACTAAGTGCCTGCTGTCATGAACACCAAGGAAGGCCCACAACTCTTTTTTCTGACATGTGTCCTGAAGAATTTTGGCCCTTCATAACAAGCAAGGCTCCTACAACATTTGAAAGGCAGATGCCAGGACCTAGGTCAACGCTCCACAAGCTACTTGTATCTCATAGATAAGGATGGGTTTAGTTTTCTAAGCAAATGCACACAACCAGATCAGCAGAAACATACAAAAATTGCTTGTTTCGCTTTTCTTCACTTTTGAAGCACTTTCTCCATCTTTTCCATGAGTCGTGACACACAGATCACTGCATGCTGGATTGTGTATTTCTTGTGCAATGACTTAACTGTATCATAAAGTTTGAGTCAACATTTTATAAGGACTGAGCTTCAGGATTCTTGTAAACAGAATATGAAATTTTCTATCTAAAAGGTTTTTAACAGTCATACTTTATTTGTAACAGAAATATACGTTCCAAAAACTAGGCAATTAACTTTGGCTCTATATGGACACACCTAACATTTTAAAGGACTGCATGGTATTCGAGTTATTTGAATAAGAGATAAAGTTGCATTCATTTGTTAGAAATGTTAATGGTCACATTTTAATATTTGTGTTGACACCCAAGGATCAGTTTGGCATTCAGGCTTTGTGCAATGCCAATGCCTAACATTAGATTTTGATTTTTATTTTATCCTTTGAGTTATTAATGCGAGTTTGCTATATTCACTTTGAAATTCTCTTGGTCACTGTAATTTCAGCATATCCTTTAATAGTAACTGGGCTCTTTTCCATGTATTTGCAAGATGACCGTTCTTTCTATACATTCATTTATCTTGATCTTTATGCCAGAAAATACAATGACTTTTTTTCTCAAGAGTGCTAAACATATTTCACCATCATGCAGGCAGATTTTCTCCCAACAACATGGGACTCAGGAGCACACTCTAAAGGTACTTAGACTATATGAAATGCAAGAATATTTTCATATTTTCTGTCTTCTTTATCTATGTTTTGAAATGTTCTTTTATCCAACTACATATTTTTGGTACATATACTACATATTTTTTTATAGAAGAGCCATTCTAAAGTCTATTTTTTAAAAAACAGGATTTACAGTATGAATGCATCCCATCACTCTCCTAAGGTTTCATTGAAAAATAACAAAAATCATTACAACTGAAATCCTTAATTAAATCAAGGTGACGGATTGGAATTTACTCTGCATTTCTTAAAAAGAATCATTTCATTTCTTTATCATTGTCCAGCCACACCTGAAGGCAGGCTTCAAACCATACAGAAGTCAGAATATTTACAGATCTCCAGTAAAAAATTACTGATTTTATAATGACAGTTTAGGTCTTCCTCACTCTTCCCTTCAGTTCTCTTCCTCTTCCAACAAATAAAAGCTCTTTTCAAAGACCTTGTTTAGATTTGATCTCAAGGACAGGAAAAAAGGTGTGTGAAGCATCTAGAGCAGGCATTTTTTTCCCCATTAAGCAAGTAAGTTACTTAATTCCTTAATTCTCACTGAGCTTGGCCAAACAGCATTAATTTTAAAAGCTGTAAGAAAAGCAGAAAATGCAAACAATGTAGTTAGTTGTACAAAAAGAAAACAGTGTCAATACTCATACTTACAGGCTGAGGCTGTTCTGCAATACAGCAGTTGAAACACAACCAGAACTCGCTCATTGTTTACAATCTGAAGTGGCAACACAGATGAAAACCAGGGCTCAATCTCCGTAAATCTGTCTCCAGGTAGCAAATTCTTTAAACAGGTTTATTTATAATGGTTCCAATGTGAAAATCTTTTCTCTGTTGAGCTCTTCTGCAAAGACAATTCAGTCCCAGGACAAACAGCTTGAAGGCAAAAAGTTATTTAAGAGTCTTCTTTCAGAAGTTTGGTCCCAGTACCACAGAAATGTTACGTATGCTTCTTTGGTCCCTAGCGTTATGTGAACCTGAAAATGAAAGTACATTACATTAAAAAGAAAGAATATACAGAATCTCAGACAGCCACCCACACCAGTGATTTCTTGGTAACATCTTGAGCCACAGACTAAAGAGCTACTAGCAAACAAGTCACTTGCTTATTTCTACACTGACTACCAAAAATGGCTTATACCAGAAATCCACATAAGGTTTACATCTCATGTTTTGGTTAGATGATGTGACATCAAGAACTGGTGTCTAGTCTTTTGGCAGCCATCTGTTTGATCTGTTTCTAACTTCAAAATGTCATTTTAGAAACCGACAATCACCCATACACCTCCTTTAAACTTCTTCGGGAACTCTGCCAATTCGCACTTCATATATTTCTCAATAGAAATGTTACCCAGTCCACTCACAGTGCACAGCTGTCAATCAAAGGCATGCTTTTCTATATCTTGAGGAAAAAAATAAATAAAATTCTGTACATGGAAAATTTGCAAAACAGCTTAGTCAACTCTGGGTATTTTCCTTCAACTCTCTATCCTTTTGCTTCACATACACTTGGTTTCAAAATAGGACATTACTTGTAGAGCTGGAAACTGTTTCCTTAAACCACTAAAATTCTTCATGTGGAACAACCAAGACTCCAGATTCCAACCATTCCTTTGCTAAAATAACATTTATTGGTTAATAGCCAACCTGTTTTCTTTCAGTAAGAGTGCAATAAAAATTCCTGTGAGATTTCACCCTGGTCATTTATCTTGCCATCTATCATAAACTTTACTTGCAGAGAGAGTGTATTCAGAAGTTTGTACATGCATACTCCTTAATAATTCTATATTTGACTGCATCTTCCTTCATAAGAATGTGTGCTTAACAATGCATCATTATCAGCATGCAAATTTGTGACTCCATGAAATACATAAAATACACAGACACGTGCATACATGTGCATCCTACAGCAGAATAGTTCCTTCATCAGTTGTGTACATGCCAAACACATGAGCAATGAGGTCTGTCATTTACTGCATACATGTCAAGTTACAGTACTGTGCAGTCACTACTAGTTGGGTCCTTTCCAGGACTGCTGGCTAAGTCCAAAGCCTCTGGGAAGCTTCCCCACTTCTTACCTTTTAAGAGACTAACAAGAAGCTCTTCAAGAAATAAATGCATGATGCAGTAATATCATCTAAATAGCAAAACCCCAGCAAATATACTTGTCTCTCCTAGCTTTGAAAAACGGAGGAAAAAAATGCCTTTTTTCTTTTTTTTTTTGGTAGCTTTTCCTATCACTAATACCATCTTGAATGAAGCAATTTTATTAAACAGATCACCTATTTAATAAGAAATAAAGTCAACAAAAACCAAACAATTCTTCTACACAACTTTTCTTTTGTCAGACGCTTCAAAAAAGGTCTTAGTACAGTGCTAATATGACATACTTCCACTACTGAAGAAACTTCTTTTCTAGCTCAGAAACAATCATCTAAATACCATGTATGTGTAAAGATGCTGCAAGAAAACAGGAATTATCGACTAATAGTGTGGAATACAAGAATGATAATAATTTTTAAAGTCTCTAAGGAAGTTCTCACTTCATAATTAGGTAGCTTCACATAATTCTTTCAATTCTTGGTTACTGAAAGCTTAACTTTAAATAGCAAGAGCTAGACTAATATAGAAATCTCAATGAAAAAATATCGATCTCTGCAGTCTTAGAATCTGCATGCTATACAATTGTTTTCTAAACTTGATTCAATATGTAACGAAATAGGAACTAAACCATAGTTAAATTCTGTCAATTATGTAACATATGATAATTTTAGTGCAGTAACTGTGCAGCTTATCTTTCATTAAAACTTCGTGGTTTTACTTCTAAGACAAGCTCCAAGTTGTTCTGAAACACAATAATGCTCCTCCAACATAAACTGCTTAGATTACAAGAAACTGAGAAGCTAGTACTCAGAGCATTTTGAAGTCTAATATATCATAACCTGACAGAGCTGCACAGATACACTGAAGTAGGCTTTTCTTGCTGTGCAAGTAACCCAATATTCTGATTTGCAGCTCCTGAAATTCTTACACTCGTATTATTGCTTCCTCACAATCTCTTTTGGACAAAGTCCGGATTTGGCATATCAAACTCTTATTCTCACAGAGAGTTAATATTCACCCTGCTGTTACACCAACGTACAGAAGATGTAAGTGAAAGGGCAGTGAAATTCCTATATCCTTTGGTGTCTTCATTGGCTCACTGATAGCTGGCATGCTCCTCCAGCTCACGGCATTAGGCTCCATGCTGAGCTGAAGTTGTGGGAACAAACCTGAAGGGCTTCTGCATGCTCCTGTAAGCCTGGAAGTCTCTTCCTGGTTACAAAATACTCAAGGGTGCAGAAGATTTTCTCTGCCCAGCCACTCTCAGCATGCAGGATTTGTGGCCTCCAGGACAGAGTTCTCTTTGAAACTGACTCCCTCTCTTAAATCAAGAGCTGAATGACAAAGCCAAGCCAGAGATCATGAGTAACAGTCTCTGATAACATGTTCATTTTTTAAAACTTATCTCCTATAGCCTGTACAGTGTCACATTTGCCTTTAATTTCATGGTTCTGGAATTAGTACCAAGCTGGTTTTCAATCTGTTGCAATTTAATAAAAAAAACCCCAAACAAAACAAAACCAAATCCACAGTGGTGGGAGGACATATCTGTAAGTCTGGAGAAAACTGATAGTTACTGCACCTCTTAAACGGCAAACAAAAGCTTAGCAGTATTTGTTCAGGCACTGGAATTTTATACACCCCCGTTCTGCTAAACAAATTATTTTTAAAGTGGCCAAGGTAATGTAAGAGATCATGTATAAATCTGCTGCACTGAAATAGAGAGAAAAAACAATTAAACTGAAGGCAACAAAGTTTATCGGCACTGCCGTGTCAACAACACACTAGGACTTCTCTTATACTGCTAGCTGCTTGTTTAAAGAACAAGTTGAAACAGGAAAATTCTGCTTTCTTTTCCAAATTATTGGTTATCAAGAAAAAAAGAAAAAAATCACCATACGGACCTACAGCTACCAGTCAGGTAATAACAAAATCTCACTAGAAAGTGTTCCTGCAAGGCCTGGATTGCACTCCTTGCTAACCTAGCTGCAATTAATGAGATCCCTAAAACATACGCAATACTTCTCAGCTGGTTCTCTGCTTTGTCCTAGGATCAAGCTTTTAATATGCTACTGTTCTCCACTGTTGCTGCATTTGTCTGTGCAGACTTGCCAGATGAAGAGGACAACAGAGTCTGAGGAACAGAGTTGAAGACAACAGCTCCATCACTCTTTGTTTTCACTCTACACAGCTTATAGTGCTCAGAGTGGCAGAACACCATACAGCTCATGCTGAAAAGACAAGGTGCTATTCTTTATGAACTGGAAAGTTAATCGTGGTGATGGATGATGAAACACTTTTCATTTTCCCATTTATGGAATTTATGGAATGAAACTTGGTTTAGAGTGTACAATTCACATTGCAGGGACACACAGGACTATCACGCTGAACCACCTTGTTACATTTTAAGGCTCTTATACCTGATGTACAACTTTAATTTAATCCTGTTTGTAGAAATTTTAAGTAGTAGGAAGCGATGAAGATCGTAAAAAGTTAGAGTGTTCAAAATTTAAAGTGAAAACCAATAAGGTAACTTTCAGTACTCTGAAAACTATCCCACAGTAGCTGATATAATGCAAAACTCAAAACTACTGCTTGTAAAGGCAGTAAGTGCAAACACTACATTAATGGATAGTGGTGGTGGAGCACATTCTTTTACAATATCAGCAATTTTTATTATTAAAGCAGTATTGACTGTTCTGCACTAAATAAACAGAGCAGGAAAGGAGGAAAGGTAAAAAAAGAAACCGTTCAGCCTCTAAGCTCTTAATGTTTACTGGCAAAAAGTATATTAGAAAGTGTTTACCTTAGCTGATCCAAATATGAATATGCTGCATGCTGTGGAGCGTCAGTTAGAAGAAAACTACTTATTAATTACTTAGCTTAAAAACAGTCTGCTGTTTTAAAAAACATCTTAGAAGTTCCTTTTAATGGTGAACCCTCTATATCCTTTGACTACATTACTGTTCACTATGGCTTCAAACAGGAAGTGTGTTAACAACGCTCTTTGACAATGAAGCAAATAAAACCACAGGAAGAGAAAGAAAATGACTGCAGGTGTTAAGGTTTGAATGTAACTAGATTTGCTCCAAAGCTCAGACTACTATTTAAGGAGAAGTGAAAATAATAATAAAATAAAAAGGTTAAAACGTGACTCATGCAGAAAGTCATGATTAGATATGGCATATATGTATGTGGTGACATGACATGATGCACCATGACATGCACATGGATGTACAGTGTACCAGGACTACTACTAGTTTTTTAGCCTCAAGTGTTTTGTAAGAAAGAAATTTACAATTATTCTTGATATGGAAGTATCAGTCTATAAAAGACACTTCTCCTTTTTTTGCCTTACAGGCTCTGACAGCTATCATTTCCTTTAATCCTGCAAACTTTAAGTAGAAAATTACCATTTCAGAGTGTATTTTTGAGACTTGCTTCATATTTTTCTCTTTAAATCTCTACTGTAGCCATACTACTTCCTCTTGCTGTTTAGCAGATACAGTCAAGTGACGGCAAGAAATGAGGGGGATTAAGGTGTGTCCAAACCAACAGAAAGGTTGTGCTAGAGCACACTTCCAGACACTCAGAGCTGTAGCAATCAAAGGATGCTCTCCAGCTCTCAAAGGAAGTGAGAAGTGCTTCGTCCCTTGTCAGGTTCATTTTTTTGAAATCAAACAACCTGTACAAGAAGCATTAGAAGTTTTAAACAGCTTACAGAGAAAGTTGTGTTCATGCATGAATTCTGTATCAGAAACTTCACGTCACCAAGGCAGTGCACTTGCAGAAGCACTCTTCCTCCCTTCCCCCTTAACAGAGCAGGCACTTCTTTGGCACTATTTTTAACGTACCGACAATCTGTTGTCTTTGGCAGACTTTGGCATGACTTTGAATGCACCAACAATCTTTTGCACATTTAGATCCTGAGAAACCTGAGCTGCAAGTAACTCTTGCCAGACAAAGGGCAACATTCACTATCAACATAGAATCATAGAATGGTAGGGTTGGAAAGGACCTTTAGAGATCATCTAGTCCGACCCCTCTGCTCAAGCAAGTCCACCTACATCAGGTCGCAATAGGAACATGTCCAGGCAGGTCTTGAAGACCTCCAAGGAAGGAGACTCCACAACCCCTCTGGGCAGCCTGTGCCACTGTTCCATCACCCTCGCAGTGAAATAGTTTTTTTCTTATATTTAAATGGAACTTTTGTGTTCCAGCTTCATCCCATTACCCCTTATCCTGTTGCTAGATACATATTGTATAGATACAATAGAAAAAAAGGGATGCCCCAGCCTCCTGACACCCACCATTTAAATATTTGTAAATGTTAATAG
>WBNH01003393.1:6110-41849 GCA_013401255.1 Urocolius indicus | reverse complement strand
GTTGATGAAGATGTTGAACAAGACTGGCCCCAGAACGGATCCCTGAGGAACTCCACTGGCCACAGGCCTCCAACTCAATTCTGTGCCATTGATCACCACCCTCTGGGCTCTATCATTCAGCCAGCTCTCAATCCACCTCACTGTCCACTCATCCAAGCCACACTGCCTGAGCTTTCTGATGAGGATGTTATGGGAGACAGTGTCAAAAGCCTTGCTGAAGTCAAGGTAGGTGACAGGATGAATAAGGCTGAAATTCTTTTTTCACTTCTTCATAACTTTCCCTTATCTATTCAGTCACATTTTCAAAGATATTTGGATCACTTTAGAATAGAGGTGGAATTTAGGACATCTGGGGTATGTACTGAAATGGAGTTATAAGCAGAATCCTCTGCAGCCCATCTTCTCAGGTATACCAATACAGTTGATTGTATTGGGTAGTTTACTTTACTTTCAGCGCTTTCATTCATTCTCCTGAATGACCACTCTGAAGCCTACTATACATCTGCTGGCTTCAACTCTACCATCTTCAGTAGTTGCTTGTTTAATCAGCACTCACACATATGCAAGTCAATATTAGGCTATGACTTATATGAAGTGGTGTCAGTTTTTCCTGATCAGACCCTTCAAAACAGTATATTAAAATACGTAAGTTTATTTCACAGGGAGTCCATCTTCAGAGACAAAACAGTGCAGCACAACACAAGCAACACTACCTAAGTTAGGCAGGAAAAGTCGGAAGCAACTGGGACATATGGCAAAGCCAGGAAGCATGGAAGTTTTAGAATCAGTGAGAAGTGCCAAGTGCTAACTAGGCTTGTTAAGACTTCACTCTAAAGATAAGCATGGAGACATGCATCAGCAGGCTGACAAAGCAAGTCTCAAAAAGAATGCTCATCAGAACCACGCATGCATATAAAAATGCTTACTAAAGGTATGTGTGACTTCAGATCAGAGCACATGAAAACAACCAACCAAAAACAAACACAAAATCCCCAAATAAAACCAACCAATAAACAAAAAATTCAACTGCTTGTCATTTTTCTTTTAATAGTCAAAAATCTTCCAGCACAGCACAACAGTACAACTGCAGCACAAAGTGACATCCAGACAGAAGAGTCAGGTTTCATCTATATCTAACATCATACAAGAAGAAACGGCTCTCTTCCTCTGCCTCCAGACATTTTTTAAGTCAATTACGGAAAAGGAAAATCTAAACAAAACTGTAGCAACAAAGAAGGTGGGTTCATGTATCGTAATTCAAACACATCATAATGCAGAATTGTGTCTTAATTCTATAATCCTTAAACAATTGCAAAGAAAATTATCAATACAAAAACAACTACTAAGTTAGAAGGACACACTGAGAGACTGCAGAATTCTACAGCATAGATAAGCGCATACAGGAAGCCTACCAAATACAATGACTACCATATGCGTACATCTGTAGGAAGCCACATACACAATCTACAATTCAGTAACTGCAATAATCACAAAGTATTCCATTCTTATGGCTAAGGCAATCATGCTATACAGAGCAAGCAGGATAATAACCACAAAGCTACCAAGCTTTTACCTGAACAGGGTAAACTAAGAAACGTTTCTAGGGTCGTCTAATAAAGAAGAATTTCATAGATTAGAGCTGCAGTCAGTATGAAATGACATTTTGCAGGTCAACAGCACCTTCTCTTTTTGCTCAATGGAACACTAATTTTTCAAAAAAAGAATGAGATTTAAGGATAGGAGAAAAATTAAGAGAAACTCTGCACACATTAGATATTCACACATAGACGTAGCTCAGTAGTAGCAATAACAACAGGATTGTTTCATGGTGGAAATTCTAAAATTCAGTACCTGATTATGAGACCACTTTCAGACTGAAGCTTGATTCAGATATTGCACATAAATTATGAGAAATTACTGCTATTTTCTCCTCACTTCCCCAAGTTCAGAGTCACTGCAAATGACCCTTAATATTCAGTTTTCTTTGAGTACTTACTGTTTGGAAGAAATACTTGACCACTGAGAGCCCTTGTATGTGTTTGCAAAACACTGATAAAATGTTTCTCTCCAGAATCAAAGGCAAGAGTATGAAAAACATAACATCACTGATTTTAATTTTGTGATAGATACTTGCTTATTCATTTTTCAGTTGAAAGTGCAGATCAAGTTTGTTGTTTGGCAAGTCTGTGATGGAGTGTGACCCTCTCTGAGTTAAGAGTGCTTTGATTTAGACATCACCGACAAGGTCAGCCCCCCTGTGCAGACCGTGAGAACTGTGCTGGGATGTATCTTCACAGGGACTAAGGAATCTAGGCCATGTCTTATCAAGAGCTAATAGTACAAGTGTGAGCTGTGAATAGGCCAAACAAAAATGCTGCAGCTGCACACCTGCACATACATCAAAGCAGGGTTTGACTTCAGATCAGTCACTCTATGCTACAAGTACCTGTAGCCTCCCAGAGTTCATTGCACTCTGCTGTATGGCAGCAGCACGCTATGCATCAGTGACCTCCCCCTTGAGCAGAGACACTTCTCAACGTTACATCTAGAGCTTGACATAATCCCTTATCCAGCACCTGATATCTATAACAAGGTAAGTAATATTTTACATTAGGCCTCAAAGCATCATAGAATCATAAAGTATGTTGTGGTAAAAGGGACTCCTAAGGATTGAGTTCAGCTCCCTGCTCCTCACAGGACGACCTAAAACTAAACCATATAACTATGAGCTTTGTTCAGATGCTCCTTGAACTCTTGACATGCTTGGTACCATGACCACTTCCCTGAGAAGCCTGTTTCAACCAACAACTGACCATCCTCTCAGTGATGAACATTTTCCTAAGGCTCAAGCTGAACTTCCCCTATGCAGCTTCCTTTTACTTCCTCGTGCCCTATTGCTTGTCACCAGAGATCAGCATCTCCCCATCCATGGCTTCCTTTGAGGAAGCTGTAGACTGCCATGAGGTCATCCCTCATCTTTTTCTTCCTCAAGCTGAATAAACCAAATGACCTCAGATGCTCCTTGTAAGTCTTCTCCTTGAGACTTTTCACCATCTTGGTCACTTCCCTCTTATAATGAGGTGCTCACAACTGCACACAGTACTCAAGGTAGGGTGTAGAGTGGGACACTCACCTTCCTTGACCAGGTAACTATGCTGTGCTTGATGCACCATCAGGACATGCTTGGCCCTTTTGGCTGTCAGGGCACACCATTGACTCATATTCAACTTGCCATCAATCCCGTCTCAAAAGCAAATTTAATTTATTAAGCATAAAGGACCTTCCACTTGTGCATCCATGCTGGCTATAATCAATGCCTGCACTGTCTCTCAAGTGTTTTTCAGTAACTCCCAGAATAACCTTTGCCATAATTTCACCAGGCACTGAAATGAGACTGAAAGGTGGGTAATTGCCGGGGTCCTCTTTTTTATCCTTCTTGAAAATTGAGTTTAATCACTGCTTAAGCAATCAATTACTGCTTAATTGTTTACCATTTAATTTTCATTCAATCATTAATTATAACTTGATCATCATTAAAACATTAATAAAACCCTTTTAGTTACTCTCATAACAATGACTTCTTTTAATAAATCACCTACAACATGTATTTTTATACACTTGACAGCAAGAACAACTTCATCAAATAAAGTTTAATTGTAAGCTGATAAAGTTTAAGAAATCAGGTGGAGAGATCTGCGACTTTAGAACCAAAAAGACACTATGCTGTAACATAGACACAAAAATCTTCAAGTACACATATAATCAGCTTAAAATAAAAATACATCATTCACGAGACAAATCTCAACACTGAAATGCAATTTTCAATGGGGATACCACAATTACTGACCTAGTTAAGAAAGAAAGTGCTGTACAAAACCCAGGAATTTCAAAATGTTCCAGAAACATTTTAACAAAGTAAAGTGTGTATTCTCAGCAGAACAGTTACTGCTGTTTTGAGATCGGAAGGCACAGGAAGCTAAATTGTCTCTTCAGAAATGACCTGCCCATACTGCCAAGAATCATTGAATTGTGTTCCCTGTGTACCCACAAAAAGTTCAGGGTCATTACTGCTAAAAATGCCCATCTGGAAAATGCTCTGCAGGTCATATCTCAGTGGTTGCTAAGTCACTTGGAGTTTTACTGCCAATGTAACACCACTGTAAATCTCAAATGGTTTGGCCTTCCTATGAAATGCCCATGTATACAGCAGCAAATGGCTTACCTACATTGACAGGTATACAGTGAGAGGAAAATCCTGGAGTAAATGTGTGGCAAGGTTAACAGCTATTTTTTTCCCCCCATGTTTTTAAATAAGTTGTTCATATCTAAACGCCAAACAGGTTCACTTCCACTCCCTAAAATGAAAGCTGCTGACAAAACCGTGAGCAATTTGCAATGCTTGTCTATTACACATGTCAGAAACAATGTATCTTGACTCTTAGTCACTGGCTTGCTACAAGGAAGCAAAGAGACCATGAGAAAAGTACTCTGATACCAAATAACCACAGGATGACACTATATCAACTTTGCTATGAACTTGTAGGTATATTAACTACAGCTATTCAAAACTGTATTCTCATACAACAGACAGAAAATACTTGTTTAGTATATAGTTAAAAATTTTACTTCTATACATTTCTCTTAAGAAGCAGGCATGCCAGAGGCAGGACATGCAAATTCTGTCTCCCAATACTGTAAAGAATTTTCATTAGTAAGTTGCAGAGATTGCAAACTATGCATTCCTATCCAAGAGCCTACTAACAGAAAGTGTTTTAAAATGCCTCACAACATAAACAACTCAAACCTTCCTCCACACAGGTGAAATGAACTGCTGAATACAAAAATTTGTCAAAGTAAAGACCATTATGTTCTTTGTGATGCAAAGTAAATATTTTCTACATATCAGACAGATACGCAAGAGTGGACTGAGAGGTACACTGGCCACTTCTGGTTCACTCCTCAAGACACAGCCAGGTTACATCTGGATTCAGCAGGTGGTCTCAAAATACCCACCTTCCTGGTCCTGTCTATTTCACTATTAGTTTGAAAGTTTCAAGTGTTTAGTTTAAGACTTGGGCTCTGTGACAACAGGGGATAATAACCTGGAGCAAGTAAATTGGCAAGATCTGGAGCAGTCTCTTGAAAGGAGAACAGGTGGAAGCAACCACCAGGCACCCAGCTTGTCACAAGCAGACCAGTGTTCCCCTGGGTCAGGGACTGCTACTTAGCTTTCTAGCCTCTAGATGTTACATACAAGAACCCTCCAGTGAAGATAACTGGCAACTTATTAAAAAGCTATGGGATGTAACAGATGGGTGCAGATTACTAAGGTTTTCTTTTTGTCTTGGGTAAAACAAACTGATTCACCTGCACCACACTGACTCATTTATTGTGACTGCAGAAGTGCTTCAGCCAGTTGGCTTTGGCATACTCATGTATCTGCTGTTAATTCTCTACCTTAAAAACACTGCTTTGTATTTGCTTTTAGGCATATTTTACACCAGACATACTATTCCTATTCTTTTTCCAATACATTCCAGACTAAGCTCATGTCACACAATAAAAATCACATTCACTAGAGACAGAACTACTACACGATAACTGCAAAGCAGTCAAGCCAACTATTTAATACAACCTAGCTGAAAATTATCAGAACAGTACTTTTTCATCACAAGAGCAAAAGCTTGGCATTGGCAGAGGGAAATAAAAAAGAAGAGTACCTCAAGAGACATTAAGACTCGTATGTAGAGAGACTAACTTTCAGGCTTCAATCTCAATCCAAACAGTGGATCAGAAAGAGAACATATACATTGCCATGGATGTTTCCTCCCCCAAAAACATCAGTGCTGCAGCTTTCAGTGGTACTTTTGCTACACTGCCAACACTTTTGCTTTACATGTGAGAATGCTACAGCATGAAAAACAAGCCAATCTAAATCAAAGAGAACACATAGTTGTAAATCTGCTCTGTGTTTCTATTCAAGCCAATTAATACCACGATTTTTTTTTTTTTTTTTGCTCAACTTAGTTTCACAGTCACTGGTTTAATTGTTAACCTTCTTGAGAGCAAAATATGGTTTTTGTACATTAAAACTCAACTCACAACAAAGCTATCTGCTTCTCAATTTAACACAGTTTGAAAAATGGTACTTTCTATCAAGTGTTCAGTAACAGATGTTGTGAATGTACAGTCAATCACACTGCTTGTGCTACCTAAAGTTTGAACTAGGCACGAAACAAAAATTAGGTATTTGTCCCACTCTTCTTATCAGGCTTTGGTTCCTGACTGACAAGAGAGCTCTGTTCTGGATTCGGAAGTAGCTACCACAACAGCACAGGATCTTCCAAAAAATTCCTAAACACTCCCCCTACCCTCAATTCCCCCAGAAAAACACACCACAATTCTCCCCATCCCCAAATCAGCGTATTTCATTCTTTAGCCCAAAGCATTGCCACTTACTTCCCATTAGCTTTCAGTTACAGTTGTGTTCCTACAGTATGACTACTGATTTGGAAGACTCTTATCTGTGAATTATATTACGAACAAACTATCTTATTAATAAAGAAAGCAGAAAACCTGTTCCGGAAAGAAAATAAAAGCAGCAATCAAGAACACACTGAATATAAAAACAGACTTGCCAGTGTCCTGTGCAAAGCAGCTGGGGGAACTGGGGTTGTTCAGCCTAGAGAAAAGGAGGCTCACAGCAGACCTCACCACCTTCTACAACTACCTTAAAGGAGGCTGAAATAGGGTGATTTTGTTGGTCTCTTTTTTTCACAAGTAACAAGTGAGAGGAAGAAAGGAAAAGGCATCAAATTGAGACAAGGAAAGTTTATACTGGATATTAAGAAAAACGTCTTCACAGAAAGGGTCATCAAGCAGGAACAGGCTGTACAGGGAAGTGGCTGAGTCACCATCCCTGGAGGGTGACGTGTTGATGTGGTTTTAAGAATATGGTTTAGTGGTGGGCTTGGCAGCACTAGGTTAACAGTTACACTCAATCTTAGAGATCTTTTCCAATATAAATGATTCTAATACTCCATTCTATGATTTGTCATATACTCGCAGTTGTCTGAGATGTGATTTCATACATAGATTATTCTGCTGCACTTAGTCTACTTCTCATGTGGGTGCCTCAGGAAGTGCTGTATGTGCAGGGACCAGCTTTCACAAGCAGAGTAGTGGTACCTATGCTAGGCAGGATGTTTTAGCCATGCTATGGAAAGGAAGTAGACTAGCTACTGCAACTTCCACATATAGACATGACCCAGACTCACCTAACCTCAGAGCATGACCCCTTGCCAAATGTCTTTCCCCTGCCTCTCATGTACTCTGCACCCCACTCCCTGCATGGGCAACTATGTGGTAAAAGGGATTGATTTGTGTGTGGTTCATAGTTGGGCATCAGGAGACAGTCAGCAAGAAAGCATTATTAAGCACTGAGAGCAATTAGGACACCAGTTCAGTATCTTCACCAATGAAGGAAAAATCACAGTTAAGTTGCAAAGAGTAAACATGAGATCAACTAATATAGCTTATTACTCAAACACAGCCAGTGTTTATTTGCATGGCCACATTTCCAGGTTACAGGTGAAAGCATAAAACACCTTTAATCAGGAAAAAAAAAAGTTCAAAAGCACAAATTACATTCCTGATGTAACTGGGTAATTACACTTCAGGATGAGTTTGCAGATGGGTTCTGTACTTTGATAGCCAGCCTCCAACTCTCCTTGCTACTCCAATGCTGACGTAATCAACTTGACCCAAGTTACATAGCTTAATACTATAAGGCGTAAGGGGAAAAAAAGGATGATTATAAAAAAAAACAACACACTTCCTAGTCTTTCCCCAAATAGTAGAACAGTCTCAGTAGGCAAGAGGTGCAAGTTCCAGCACATGAGTCAGTACTAAACTGTACAGAGGACTAGCTAAAAAAAAACAAGCAGGAGAAAACCCCACACATGAACAGTCACATCTTGGCAAAGGAATTAACAGATAAATGAGCAGATCTTTTCCATCTTTTTTTTTTCCATCCTTTCCATTCCATTTTTCTTAATGATTGTGTGGGAAAGAAATCAAAACGTTTTAAAATATGTTAAGAAAACACTACCAAAGCCATAAAATTGATTCAGTAACCACTGAAGGACTTGGCTAAAACTTTGAGAATCAGTATCAAGCAGGTAAAAGAATTACAACTTTCTTTCGTGAACTTAATATACTCTCAGCACTCTAAAACACTAACATATGCATAATTCTTCATCTAGGATCACAGTGACTTCATTGAGATAACTTGTGAAGTCAGTTTTCTGACAGGACTGTCACAGGCTTTTAGCATGAGATTCTGAAGAAGTCTCCTGACTTCTTCCACTTTACACATAAGGGAAACTGAGGCATGACAATATTATTTTATAGCTCAAGATAGTCACGGACATTCTTACTTAACTTATCTCTAAGCACATGCATTTCCATCAATTTATAGATTTCAGTGTGTCTTCTCATTAAGACTGTGACATTGAAACTGCTCCAAAATGCTAAAGACAGAAGGCTACCCTTTGCCCTGCAAAACTGGCCAAGAAATGTTTAAATAGTTTTTAGAATTCTATATGTTAACCTTTTACATTTTCAAAAGCAGGCATTTGAAGGAACATGATAAATATATATGGTATCTTCTCATACAAATACGAGGTGTGTTTCTCAGCAGAACTCTTCCTGAACCACTCACAGAATTCTGAAGTTGTCATGAATGATCTGCCTTGAAAAAAACTACTTAATACAGACTGCTGACAACTTCAATATGTGATGAAAAAAAACTCTGCACATCTGTTTTAATGTCTGCTTTCATTTCATTCTCTTAATATAAAGTCACAAGTTAAAAAACAAAATAGACAGAACAAGCCAAGAGTCTTGTGCTGAGTCTACCTCTCACAAACTGAAGGTGAAAAACAACCTTTCAAAGTTATTTGAACTAGATGTTTCTTGCTACGGTCTTATTACGCTTCCATGCCAAGAAGTCTTGTTGAAAGAGGATGCCATACTTCCTGACCTGTGTTGTCCAGGTCTCCTCACTATGCCAGCAGTTTTCAGACATTACCTCTACCTCATCCCTTCCTCAGGATTATCTGTGCTTCTTTCTCTCCTCCATGTATACACACGATGAGGAAAAATGACTCTCTAAATATTGTATTTTTTAAATGGCCAAAATAGTATCTGCTCAGAGCAGATGTTAGTAGCATGAAATAAAATCTTATCACTGTCACAGCAATGAAGTTATATTCTTTTTCTGTGCGTACTTCAATTCTACTGTCATGTTATCCAACAGTATTTGCTTATCCACACTAAGTGAACATTTCAACTCCAAAGACCTAGCTCTGGGAAGTTTGTTTGGGAGACAGGAAAGGGAAGAAATGAGATTATTTACAAGAAAACATATCTGAAAATAGTACCAGCAAGTGGTAGGGATCAGAAGCATACTATCCCAAAGAAATCCCTTTTACCTTATTTCAGTTAGTCACTTGCTTACCAACAGGTAAGGAAGGGAAACAAAACACACACAGAATACCACCTTCTTCTTTCCAATCTTCTGACCTAAACAAAACCCCTAATGGAAGTCTGAAAAATAAAGTGTTTTGACTATGGCATTTCTCACACCAAAACAATCACCAGACATACAGGACTTCTACTGATAAACTTGAAAGGTCTTGAATAACAAACATTAAGTATAATACTTGTACTTCCTTGCTATGAAAAGAATGCTGCTGCCACACAGAGTAAGAATCTCTATAAATATAAGCATGAAGACTAAGGGTTTCTCACAATCAAAACCATTTGACCACTTGAAACAGGGAAATACAAGTTCCTGTATTCAAGATCAACAACGGAAGTTCTCCAGACAGCCAATGCAACAGGCAATCTTTTTGTAACGCGTGACAAAGCCAAAGGAAAATGGCAGCACCAAGCATTGCAGCTCTTTGTATCAGGAAGGACTGCCAGGTTCCTCCCCCACCTCTTTTGTGAACCATGTTGATGAAGACTGCAGAACAAGCTGCAGACAGTGAAATGTATTATAAGGCTTAGCTCATGATAGATTTAACATAAGATGCTTCTAAGTTAAAGCTTGAAAATAATGCTTTGCCAGCACAACCTACTCAGTCCTCTACCATCTGTTATCTCATGATACTCTTTTGACAGGTAAACTTAGTTATCAGTTATTTCTCTTGGCAAACACTCAGTTTCCTAGACCACAAGGTAAATATATCTTTTCAGAAGGGTCATCTTGTGTTAGGGAGAATCACGATAGACCATAAAAATTTCCTAACCTATAGATCCACTACTTTTTCTGGCACTGCCAGGGTCAAGAAAACCTATGGATACTGGTACTGATGAGACTTTCTTGTGTTTTAAGCACATTGGAATTTTGTCCTATGCCACGACCATAGTAATGTGGAGATATAAGCACTAAGACAACAGCTTTATTTTCTCTCAAGAACTGCTATGGCAAAAGACCAAGAAATAGGAATTAAACAGGCAAATTTAGACAAAAATAGGCTGAACGAGCATACTACCATTTACAAAAGCAGAAAATTGCAGATTTTTTTTTTTTTATAGAAGATGCACTATTTTAAGTACTATGAAGGCTTTTGCCCCCTTCCCTAGTTACCCTAAACTCCTAAGAAGTTTTGCAGCCACTTGTGAAGACAAGATTGTAATAGCTTTGAGGCACATATCAATTAGTAAATATCTTCATATTGACCTTTACTAACCTTCTGGTGAGCACTATTTCTGCACACTACAGAACTCAGGCAAACCCCATCATCGCTGAAAATTTAAGCTGTAAAATTCAATGAAATCCTAACTGTTCAGGGGAAAAAAAAGAAAGGTCTTTTCTACTTTCACATTTATCTTTGTTCTATTTGAGTTTGAGTTTTAATTTTTTTCTTGTTGTAAAGTATTTAATAACACCATAATATTTTATTTGTATAATCTTTTCCCATGCAAGATCTGGAGAGGAGTCACTAGGGTTTTTCTGGGGGGTAAAGTTAAGTCTGCATGTAGAAGTGTCTTAAGTAAATCAACTCAGATGAAAAGCAAGCAGTAACTACTTTGATTAAATTGTCAAACAGCTGCGACAATTCAGTTTAACATACAAAGATTCCATATCTTGAATGAGCTCCTATGTCCTCCAGTGTCGTAACTGTTCACTTTTTATTTCAGGGACATACACATTTTGCTCGAATTTGCTCACAAAGATACCCTGTGTATATCTGGAAATGAAAAAAAAAAAAAAAACAACAAAACTACACACCAATTCCTTTACCTGGAATAATTTTTATCTGAAAGTTGAAGTACAAGAAATATGTATTTAGATAAAAGTTACAGTTGGTCTTTAAGCATGTTTTCCCATTATGGTTGCTCCTTCCCTAACAAAAGAAAGGCCTGTTAAAGGGAGTGTGAAGCTCTTTAAATTTGTATCTGCTTTCATGGGCAACTTCTTCAAAAAGCACAAGGTACAGTAGTTAAAGCCTAGCATTTAAGTACAGCCTCAAATCCTATGCTAGCACAAAACATTTCCATCATTTTTCTTAACTCTCATCAAAATACACAGAATTCTGTAACTTGAGACTCAAGGTGTATCCAAATATTTTACAGGTGTCAGAGCTTTCCCTTTCTACTTTACAGCAAGTCAACAAATAAACCGAAAGAGGGAAAATGTTCTTCCTAGCTTTCAGCTTCAGGTCTCTTTCATAGCTCAAGCTAAATACAGAACAAGTGAGAGAAGAAGCAAAAGCCAATTAGTAACTCATTCCATCTACAATCAAGCTCTAGTAAACCTTGCTTGAACAGTTTAAGATTATACTGTCCTAGCTTTCCACCCAGCTCCTATGCAGGTCATTATTGTCCACATAGTGTCAGCAGAAGGGAATGTACTCCTGACTAGTGGTTGCCCGAAGTTAGCATGTTAGTCCAAACAGAGAACATCCAAGAACTGTTACATCTGCTGCTCAGCTTGCTCTGGTCTCTGACTTACAATCAGCTTGTAGCACAGATGTTAAGGGATTGTGTATAGGAGGCAAAAAAGTACAAGAGAAAAACAAACACATCTGTACCTATCTTGACAAGAAAAAAATATACATTTGTCAAAATACTGGAAAACAGAATTAAAATAACCAAACTTTCCACATAGCTATTCTTTTTAAGGTAACTAGGTGAGCATGATGTAGTAACAGCAACTTCAGTGCCATGGTGCACTTGGTTCTTATGTAGATTTGATTTCTCCTTTTTCTCCCCCAAAACAAGGGATGGTGGCTCATGTGGAGGTTCAGCATGGTATGGCTGTGATCCTTTCACCAAGAATAATTAGTCACTTCCCCAATGCCCTCTTTGTCTGCCAGTCAGCCTCAGATCATTTGGTTTAAGGTATTCATTATTCAGTCTCTCTCAAACAAATGCTCCCTCTCTAGCAGACGTGCAGCAAACTGCGGCTGATGAATCACTGTCCACAGCTGGGTAATTAATGAAGTCTATTGTATCCACATCAGAAGTGTTATTCCAACTCATTCACAGGACTTCCCATGCAAATAGATAGTATTGTCACATCTTACAAATAAAATATTGAACACTAATTTATGTAGAAAACATCTGTTGCAATACGTATTATCACTTTTAAAAGCACTAATGCAAATCTTGCAAATACAACCATGAAAATATATATACATACACACACTTCTTTTGGTAGCAATATGTTTCTCAAATCTCTGCTTCTTGAAGGCTTTTGTGCATCTCTACCACAAAAATCAACCAAAATTCAACTGCTTCTTATCTGGTGACAATGAATTGTGCACTGTATGAAACACCACTGTGAATTCTCCAGGGAAGACACTATCAAGTTAAGACTCTAAAATAACAAAAATCATCAAGCCATTTTACTAGTTGTGATTTGAATCAACTTACAGTGTTATGTTCAACATGACAAATTCCTAAAGCCCAAAAGAAAATGCAGTTAAAACTAACAAACAAAAAATCTCCATTAAGTCCTAAGCCATTTATTTCTCTATGCATTAAAAAACTACCTAAATAGACTGCAGTCTAAGGGTTAAAAGTGAAAAAAGGAAAATATCCTTAGTAAGAAAAACAAGCACACAGGTTCTTCTAAGTACTACACTACCAGTTTAATTTGTTCATCTTCAAACATTGCTATTCTCTGCTGGGAAGCTGCTGCCCTCATTCCTTCCTCCAGGCCCTTGTTGCTAGGGCTGCAGCTGCAGGCCCCACTCCTGTTGAAGTGCCTATCTTTGGAGGGGGGCACAAAGGGTTCCATTATCTGCTCCTCCAAGCAGGCACAGCACAGAATACAGCATTCCCCCTTCTCCCCTCAGCAAAAAGCATGCAGGCTCACTCCACTGAGACCATTTACATATGAAGAGCCGCAGAAGGCCTGAGGGTGCCCTTGCTGAGCTGTCTGCTACACAAAAGGTTGCAGGGAAGGGTCTTCAGATGCTGCTGTTTCAGGAGCCAGTCATCTTTACTCATAACTTGAGGGGAAGTTCACACTACAGTTTGACTTCAGAACTGTCAAGATGAAGCAGTAAAGTCTCCTTATATTTCTCATTGTACAGCAAGAGCTGTATTTAAAATCCTGGCTTTCTCTGGGACATACAGATTGAAGACACAAAACAGAAAAGGACATAGTTACCAAACTGACACACCATTCTGTGGTGTGAAGCACTGTTCACTCACACTGAACTTCCTTCCCAAGGTTTAATTTAAATCTTTGTTGCTATTAACAGCTGGATTCATTTCATGACACCACACAGCCTTGCCACTTTGTGAAGGGAAGAGGGATATGGGTCGTTTCCACTCAGAAAATTTAGCAAATAAATACATTAAAACACCACATTCAAAATAATTAAAACCCAGTTGTTTCTTGGTTTTGATACCATCTTGCTTGTACATGCCAGTATGTTGTCAGCAATTTCCTGTAAAGAAGTTGTTCAGCATTTCTAGAGTGAGAGGGGCTGGGAAAAGGCAACAATTAGTTTTCACTTTGGTCTCCTTTTCCTTAGGGCAAAAAAATTCTTGTCAGACAGCAGAAAATGAATAGAAAAAGAAATTAACTCTCCATGAGAATCCTGAGTATCAATACTTAACTCATAAATTGTGGTTTTTTAAGCTATGTGCAAATAAGTAGCTTACAATGGAAGATGAGAATATTTATTTCACAAAAAGCAACCTGAAGTGATCATGAATTTTACATTAATAAGGACATGGAGACACAGTAAGAAGCAGAAAGAATTTTTTCCAGGCAATAACTAAAGGCGAGTCTAGCATTTTCACTTAGTGTTGTCATATCAGCAGTCCTGTACCTGAAAGTCTGTTTCTTTAGCAACAGTAGAAGAAATGTGCTAGCTCTGAGGAATTAAAGTTTCCTCCAAGGTGACAGGAATTGCAGGATTTGCTGCCCGTAAGACTACCAGAGCATCCTGGCAAGGTTATGCACTCCTAAAGATTCAACACATTATGACTTCCAGGTACAGTCTGAAAATGAGTCTGTAACATGTTCCATGACCTGACATCTATGATCTAACACTGGAAGGACAATATGATGTTCTAACTCTTTGTTGACACAAGACATATGCAGATAGTCTAGTCTATTTTGTAGTAACATAGTAAGAAACAGGTTACAACTTTGCTAAGATGTCTTGGTACTTATGCTGAGGTCTCTAAACTTCACGTGATTATTTCTGAATGTGCACAAAGAAAGAGATGAACAACTCTAAGCAATTTCTTTAAAAGCTAACATTCTGTAAAAAGCAACACATTTATAGTTAATTGTCTCAGTAAAGCATTTAATAACCAGGGACCATGACTCAAATACTTGTAGCGCAACAGAACGTTAATTTTCAAAGAACGGTAGGTGTTGGAAGGGACTTTTGGAGATCACCTAGTCCAACCCCCCCACAGAAGCAGGTCCACTTAGAATTTTTTTCTAATTTTCTTACCAATTTTCTTCTAATCCAGAATTTGTGATGTCTTAGCCTAAATTTCTTCCACACAAATATCTCACATATTGAAAGTGGGAATACAACAAGGTCAAAAAAAGGTATAGGTACTATGCTTACTTGTAATACTGTCATGGGTTTGTGTGAAGCTGATTTTTGCTTGGTGACAGAGGCAGGAGGTTGCAGTGCTGCCACCATAAGCAGTCCTCGAAACTTCCCCTGGCTCTGAGGTGGACTCACCCCCAGCCCAGCCAGACTAATCTAGCGTCTCTGCCATCGTCATTTAAGCAGGGAAATCTGCGCCAGAACAGCAGGTGAGGGAGTGGTACAAGATGGAGCTGATCATGTGGACCCCACAGTCAGAGGAGGAAGAAAGGAGAAGTGCCAGACCAGAGACCCCTCTGCAACCCAGAGTGAGAACACAGCAACCCATCGAGGGCAATGGTAGGACTGAGAGCCACCAGCAGCTCCATGTGAGTGCACCCAGATGGGTAGGAGACTGTGAAGAGGAGACCATGGCATAGACTGCGCTGGAGAGCCTGTGGGCCACAGAGCAGACCCCTATGAGATGCAGAGAGGAGCTGCAGCCTTTGGGATGAACAAACATCAGAGCGGCCTGTGCAGGGCCGCCATGTGTGTGAGGGACCCTGTGCTGGAGCAGGGAGGATTGGCAACGAGTACATCTATCTTGAGGAGAGACAAGCAGCAGGAGCCATTGGTAAAAGACTGACTGAAACTCCCCTTATCTGTCCCCCTGAGCCATTCGGGGGGATGAATTAAAGACACCAGGTCAGAGGTCTGTGTCCAGGAAGAGAGAGATGAGTGGAAGGTGGTCTCAAAGGGCTGGTTGTGCTCTTCATCATTGTACCACTCTGTGTCCTTTTCTGTTTGTTATGTTTTTGGTTGGTGGTGGATTAAATTAATGTTTATTTTCTTCCTCAAGCTGAGTACCTTTGTCTGTCTTGCCCAGGACCGTAAGTGGCAATTGATCCTTTCCGGTCCTTATGGGGTTCCTAAAGCCCTTGATACTTATGGCTGATTGTGGTTCTTTGTTCCCAGTTGGGCCTAAACCTCAACAAATACTATGAATTTTAATACTTGACTCCATCTGTCTTTTACCAAGACTGATTCCATACCTCTGTTGTATAGTTGGGTTGTATGTTGGGATGGTGTAATAATTGGTGAGCAGAACTTCAATTTCATAGTTAAAGGCATAAATTTGCTAGATCTCAAGAAAAAAAAAAGAAAACAAGCACCATATAACAACGTCAGTATTTCACATTAGGCAGTGCACAAGTCAGAAGTAACTAGAAGAAAAAAGAGGGGCAAGAGTGAGAGAAACAGTAAAATAACACACAGTGGTGCCGCAATAACTGACATTCTTGAACATGCAGTGTAGCACATAATGCTGTTATTTGTCAAAAGACAGTGAATGGACTTCTTATGTCATTAGTACATTCATTTTTAAACTTTTGAAGTTAACTATAGTGCATATTATATTTTTAGATGGGTACCTCAAGCATTCCAGCTGCTTTAGTGAGATGTGCACAAGGCTACCACACTCAACTTCAAACTAAAGACTTCAAAACACATGCTGATTTAACTTCCTTTGAAATATACTGCTATAACTGCCTGAGACCGTTGCAAAATTTAGACAGTACTAGTAACACCAGTAATAATAGTCAGTGCATGCTGGTCATCAACTTATGCTCACTAATTCTAAACTAGTACTTTGATGAGGAACAAGAAAAAGTGTTCGAGATTTTTACAGAAGGTTCAAAAGCAATAGTCTCAAGTACTTTCTTCCAGTCTTGATTGATATCCAATTTTACTGCAATATTGAAAATGCAGCATCTCAAAAATTAAGCCCTTTCTCAAATGTTGAAATAGCAGGACCATGAAATAATGAAAAGCCTTTCAGAAGCTTTTCTGAGAAGTTATTTCTCTTAATTTGTGAGGCGACAGATGTTGCTTCTCTTCATCATCATTTTTTATATAATAAACTGTGCTATTGAACTTGTCCTCAAAATATGTTTCTGCAAAACAAGCTATTACTTCTGAATATAGATGAGTGTATCTTCCTTCTAGAGGATTCTCAGCTATCTGGAAAAAAAAAAAAAAAAGCATTGATACAAACAAATAAAAAAAAACCCACACAAAAAAAAACAAAAAAAAAAATACTTCCACACTTGAGTTCAGATTGACTACCAAATTAGCAATAGCTGCAGTGCTAGTCTGCTATAGAAGCTTCCGGTAAATAAGATGGAAATGAAAGCATATCAGTTTTTAGAGACTGGAATAAGCACATGCTTTTGTTATCACAGAATCATAGAATGGTAGGAGTTGGAATAGACCTCTAGAATTCATCTCATTCAACTCCTCTGCTCAAGAAAGTCCACCTAGATCAAGTTGCACAGGAATATGTCCAGGCAAGTTTTGAAGACCTCCAGAGAAGGAGACTCCACACCCTCCCTGGGCAGCCTGTGCCAGTGCTCCCTCACTTTAAGAGTAAAATAGTCTTTTCTTCCGTTTAAAGTGAACTTTTTGTGTTCCAGCTAGATAAAATAGGAAAAAAATGATGTCCCAACCTCCTGACACCTATCATTTAGATATTTGCAAGTATTAATGAGATCCCACCCTCAGTCTCCTCTTCTCTAGACTAAACAGCTCCAGTTCCCTCAGCCTTTCCTCATATGAAAGATGTTTAAGTTCTCCGATCACCTTGGTGACTCTGTGCTGGACTCTCTCCAGCAGTTCTCTATCCCTCTCGAGCTGAGACCAGAACTAGACACAGGACTCCAGATGAGGCCTCACCAGGGCAGAGGAGAGGAGTAGAAGAACCCTCCTTGACATGCTGGTCACACTCTTCTTGATGCATCCCAGGATGCCATGGGCATTCTTGGCCACAAGGGCACATTGGTGGCTCATGCTTAGTTTATTATCAATCAGGACTCCAGGTCTCTCTCTGCAGAGCTGCTCTCCAGCAGGTTGTTCCTTCCCAGATGTAGGACTCGGCACTTGTCTTTGTTGAACCTCATGAGATTCCTCTGCCCAACTCTCAAGCCGGTCGAGATCCCGCTGAATGGCAGTACAGCCTTCTGGGGAATCAGACAGTCCTCCCAATTTGGTGTCATCAGCAAACTTTCTGAGGGTACCCTCTATCCCCTCATCCAGATGGCTGATGAAGATGTTGAACAAGATTGGACCTAGAACTGATCCCTGTGGAATCTCAACTGGCCACAAGCCTCCCACTTGATTCTGTGCCATATATATATATTTCAAAACAAACTGTAACAAAGTCAGACTTTTCTGCAACACATCTTTATATCTGGGAATTTGATGCCTACAAGGGGTTACTAACCTTAGCAGTGCAATATATTAGGTTAACAGGGAGCATAGAAGAGCCTCCACTGCTATATCGGTAACATATATCAAGCCTCTCCTCCTTAAATGGCAGTATACTCATTTTCTGCAGAGTTATCAACTTCTTCCAAGGCTTTGAAAACAGAAGTAGTTAGAGTTTCTTCCCATGCCATCCCCACAAAGGGCTTCATAATGTATCATTATCCACTAGCCTTGAAATTCTGGGTCCATCTAATAGCAATGCTACAGCAGTAACAATCATTGCAGCTATTCTGAGATAAAAGCAGCTGCAAGGTACAGGAAGAGACAGAAAAGCATTAGGAAATGTTACAGTGTTATATTGGGGAAAGGAGAGAGGGAGAGGAGAAGCAAAATAGAGAAAAAAAACTGCACTCATGAAACAGGCCTGAAGTTTATATACAGTATAAAAGAACTGAGTGGGAAACTTGTTTATTTTTAAACAAATAAAAAATTGAAAAAGGGGAAGTGAAAACACTTGTAATGATACCACAATAGATAACGCACTGCATTAAGAAGCTGTGCTGAAATACATCTAAATATCCAGAGGCGAAGAAAGTGCAGGAGATACTGAGGTAAATGGTGAGCAGAAAAAAAAAAATGTACAGAAGCAAAAGGAACCACTGTATTTATGAGAGTACTTGTTGAAAAACAAGTACTTATATGAAGGTAAATGATGAAATTCTAACAGCAAATTTTTTCTCTTTTATGGCCACTGTGTTAACAATGAGAAATTTCACTGATATTCCACAAGTTTGTTTTCCCTGCAAAAAGATAAAGTCAGCAACCTCAGTGTGCGAACTAGTCAGGGCATCTACACTGTAAAATCAGCTAGAACTACAGAGATTCATAATCATACAGTCATTTAGGTTAGAAAAGACCTTTAAGAGACAAGTCATTAAAATAACACTGCCAAGTCCACACTGTCTTCATGTCACAGTGTAGCTTTTCATTTACTTGTTAAGTCATAGTCCATGAAAAAGCAGAAAACATTGAATATATCAGCTCCCCAGACTCTTGTGGCATCTCAAGTGAGGAAACTTATGTTAGAAGTATCCCAAAACAGAACCAGAAACTTAGGTAGCTAGATTTTCAGAAGTGTGAAATGCCCAGAATTTTCTACCCAAAGCCTGATAGACTTGAGAAGCAGATTTACAGATTTGTTTTTCTTTTTTATAAATCAAACAATTCCTCTGACACCCCCACCTCCCAATAATTAATTACAAGGCTTCTCCATTTCTACCACATCACAGTAAGAACATCTTCCTCAGCAATACTGGTACTAACTTGAAATTACTACTCTTAAAAAGGGAGCTAGGCTACCATTACCATAATTTTAAATTCCTCATATTAGCTAAAAAAAAAAACCTAAAACCCCCAGTGAAGCACTGCAACTCCCTCACTACTACTCTATGTCCCTAAGTGTGCTGTGGCAACTCTTGATCCAAAAGAAGAGATCTGTGTGGAAGAGCATTTTCGGCAGCAAAGATTGGACTACATGATCTTTCAAGATCCCTTCCAGTCGCTGAGATTCTGTGAATCTGTGAAAGTTAAATGGGGCCATTAGCAAAAATCTGTTCATTACCTCCTCTTTCCTTCTTGATACTACACCAGTAATACAGGAGACAATATTACACTGTTCCTTCTTTTGAAGAAAATGGATAGCTGCCATGGTTAGAAGTCTCACTCAGAATTCAAGACCACGGTTTACATATGGCAAAAGAAATAGCATCTTCTCCCCTTGTGCTTACTTTTGCACCCAGCCTACTGTCAAGATCTGATTCTTAAGACTTCATATGAGCTTTTCGCTGCCTCTAAGTTACCTAACTTACCAAATTTTAAGTATTTCTAGTAATTTCATGCTATAGAATAAGGTTCCTTAATTACCTGATGTCTGTAGTGATCTAATTTGACTATGCATACACATTGTCTGATAGTTTTTCTGAATGGACAGGCACGGCACACTGCAGGGTAACTGCAAATCTGATACGCAGCAGACAGATAGTAGGCACTAGACCATTTTGTGACAAGGACTTTGTACTAAGTAAAGATATGATTATTCATAGTGGTAAATGCCAGAATTATATTCTTGGGCTTCTTAGGCTTTGTGTCTTAATTAAAAAATACCAGTTTTTTTTTTTTTCCTGCATAACATCACACCAAAAATATTATTGAAACGTACCATGTGTGAAAGAGGGCAGGAAGCACAAACAGGTTTTTCAAGATGCCATATTTCACACTATACATGAGCTCAGCCAATTTAAAGGAACAACTACAGTGTATGACTGTACTTTCAGAAATACAGAAAGAAATCACAGAACTTCACAATCTGTTAAAGACAGTTTAGACATCATTATAAAGTACATTCTACCGCTAGTTAGAACTCTAAGTACAAACTCTCAAAAATTAAAGATCTCCCAGGGTGTACAGAACATTTCAAACTACAATAAGTGAACATCATGCAGGTGTACCTCCTAGCATTGTGGGCCTTGTGTTTTTCTTCCCTTTCCCGTTACACTGCAAATGGCTTACCCACAAAGGAGAACAAGCCAGTTTGTCTAATTCAGACTCAACCAATATTCCCAACACAATTTCCTGTCCTATTTCATGTTTACTATTCTCTTCATACAGACAGGTGTAATGGAAGTTGGCTTCCATTGACAGTCTTTGTTTCCTAGATGTCTTTTGTTTTATAGTTTACATTGGCACAAAACTTCAGTGACTTTCTTCCTCATGTTCCACTTTACTGTAAAAAGTGATGGCAAAAGTTACACTTTGGACTTCTGCATTAATTGGATCACAGTTGATCTAACTATTTTTGTTCCACTTCAAGATGCAAACAAAATGTTTCAGAGAAAAAAATAAACTCATTTTTAAGACCTATATAAGAAGCTGAATTAGAGATAGAATCCAGCTGCTCCCCAGTGATGATCAGACAAAAGTTTAACAATGAAGGAAGTGGAGAACAGTTACACCTAGCAAGAGACAGCACTAATGCAAGTATTTGTATGAAAAGGCATGTGAAAAGGAATAACAGAAGAACACAGTTTTGCACCTGTGTTATTTCAGTTTTATTCTACAGAATTAATGCAATGATCACAACCTGTGAGTTGCAGGTAGAAGTTAAGCTGAACTGAAAAAACAGAAGTCCTTCATTAAACAAAATGTTAAAAATCCAACATATTATGTGAATCTTTTTCCTTTTCCCTTAAAGTGACCAGCACATGCAAGTATCAAATAGGTGAAAAAAATCCTCTCCTTTTGCTATTGCTCTATCTTCATGAATCAATCATTAAATTGAAAATCAGTTATAAAAATTGATAAAAGCATGGTACTTTGTTCTGTAAAGAAGCATTTAGACATAAACTAAAATCCATGAAAATTTGACTCAGAAAAAACTATGAACCAAATTTAAAAGTCATATCACAAAAGCAAGGTAATAATAGAAGAGATATATTTCAGATTTTGAAGATAAGCAGGTGTCACAGTTTAGGCCCACCCAGGGACAAAAGACCATGATTAGACTCAAGTACCACAGACTTAAGTATTCCCAAAGGACAGGGAGGGCTTAATTGCCACTTAGGGTCCTGGACAAAACAGACCAGGCTACTCAGCTTGGGGAAGAAAATAAAAACTTAAATTTACTCCGCCTCCAACTAAGACATAAAAAATAGAAATATGCAATGGAAAATTAATGCAGAGAAGAGTGAATGATGGAAGTGGAACCAGCTCTTTAAGATCATCCTTTTCTCCCCACCCCATCTCTCTTCCTGGGCTCAGCCCTGAGCTCAGTGTCATTACCTCCTCCCCCTATAAGCAGTGCAGGGAATGTGGGGTGCAGTCAGTCCTTTCCTGATATCTCTTGCTGTTTATTTTGCTCCTGATGAGAAGTGCTCCTCACCAGTTCTCCTTTGCTCCAGGTCAGGGTCTCCCACACACCAGGCAGCCCTGCATGGGTTGCTCTGATGGGCTGTTACAATCCTAGTTCATCTTCTCCAGGCCAGGGTCTAAACTGCTCACTCCCTCTGACCCAGAGCCTCCAGGTCTCACCCCCTCTGTCACAAGGTCTCTGCTTCTCACTGAGGGCTGCAAAGATGTCACCTCTGTCTTGCCTTTCCCTTACATCTCCCTCCACAGATTTCAAATTCCTGTCCTTAAATAGGGCTGGCAGAGGCAACCAGATGGCCCCAGCTGGGCCAGAGGTGGGTCCAAACCCCAGAGTTGGGGGAAAGTCTGAGAAGTTTTCACCAGGCTTGCACTGCAGCCCCCTCCCCCTGTTACCAAGTGAGCTCCTCACAACCAAAAACAGCTCTTCACAAAACCATGACAGCAGGCTTTTCTGTAGTTGTATCCAGACACACACCCACTCCCCACCCCCGAACAGTCATTTTACACTAGGATTTCTGGCCACAAGAGTGTACTGCAGAAGTGCTGCAGAAGCTTTCAGTGCTAAATATGAATGCAGTAAGAATTTCCTTGACAAACTCCAGCCTTTTTACTCATGTAATAGCATTGACCTAAAATTCACTATCATTTTGCCACTACCTCCAAAAGGGAGAAAATTTTTCTTCAAATCTTCCTCTCCCCCACTCCAATATTCTAGTTCTTTAGGGAATTAAGCTGTAATTAGCAATATTAGGGAAGCTGATTAAAACACATTTTTACCTGTTATTCAGATCGTTCTGTGTTTGTTCTAAGCAGTTGGAAAGTATATGTTTCAGAATATCATGAGACAAAATGATGAATATGTCACAGCCTTAACGCCTTCTCCTTCACATGACTGGAAGTACATCCACCCACCATGTGGTCAAAATCATGTGACAAGAAACACTGGCTATGTGAATGAAGATGCAAGTCCAGACACACAATTGCAGAGAGAGAGGGGAGCGAAAAGTTACAGAGTTCTAAAGGAAGTGGTGAATTGCCATGGGGCGCTGTTCTGCATCACTGTCTTAAAACCTGTCAGTTTGAACCTCAAAACACTTAAGGTAAACAAGGAAAAAATATCAGCACCTCAAGCATGAGGTTTTTTTTAGGTTGGTATAGGACATAAGATATTGATGGCAATTTTACACTCACCAATTTTATACATGCAGCAACGCAAGTCAGGAAGGCTGTACTTCCTGACCTGTGACTGAAGCTTCCTGCAGACACTCCTGGAACATGCACAGAAAGGGCAGCCAACAGGTTGAGTACACCCATTACATTTCACTTGTTTCTGGCATAAGAATGAAATACGCATGTTTTTGCCCTGTGGAGTTCTCTTTGTTCCCTGTCTGCTCCAGGGGGAATCACCATTAACACCAATGCTCCAAGAGAAGTCCCGTCCTTCCTGTTCCAGCAGAAGCCTGCCTTTTGTGCATCAGGTCTCATCCACACCTGTTCCACTTGGCTCCTGCTGCAGCACATCCCAGCCCTCCATCAGCAACGCTTGGCTTTTGGGTTGCAGCCATCGGAGCCCAGGCCCTTTGCCTTCCCTCCGAGGGCAGCGAGTGCCTCTCACTCTCTCCCTCTCCTCCTTGCTGGAGTCCTTGGTGCCCCAGGCGCCGAGGAGCTCTCCTCTCTCTCCCTTGGCTGCAGAAACAGGCTCAGCATCCCAGAAATGGAGCCTTTCATGTGGGAGCCAATAGTCACACAACCTCCATNCCATCTCTCTTCCTGGGCTCAGCCCTGAGCTCAGTGTCATTACCTCCTCCCCCTATAAGCAGTGCAGGGAATGTGGGGTGCAGTCAGTCCTTTCCTGATATCTCTTGCTGTTTATTTTGCTCCTGATGAGAAGTGCTCCTCACCAGTTCTCCTTTGCTCCAGGTCAGGGTCTCCCACACACCAGGCAGCCCTGCATGGGTTGCTCTGATGGGCTGTTACAATCCTAGTTCATCTTCTCCAGGCCAGGGTCTAAACTGCTCACTCCCTCTGACCCAGAGCCTCCAGGTCTCACCCCCTCTGTCACAAGGTCTCTGCTTCTCACTGAGGGCTGCAAAGATGTCACCTCTGTCTTGCCTTTCCCTTACATCTCCCTCCACAGATTTCAAATTCCTGTCCTTAAATAGGGCTGGCAGAGGCAACCAGATGGCCCCAGCTGGGCCAGAGGTGGGTCCAAACCCCAGAGTTGGGGGAAAGTCTGAGAAGTTTTCACCAGGCTTGCACTGCAGCCCCCTCCCCCTGTTACCAAGTGAGCTCCTCACAACCAAAAACAGCTCTTCACAAAACCATGACAGCAGGCTTTTCTGTAGTTGTATCCAGACACACACCCACTCCCCACCCCCGAACAGTCATTTTACACTAGGATTTCTGGCCACAAGAGTGTACTGCAGAAGTGCTGCAGAAGCTTTCAGTGCTAAATATGAATGCAGTAAGAATTTCCTTGACAAACTCCAGCCTTTTTACTCATGTAATAGCATTGACCTAAAATTCACTATCATTTTGCCACTACCTCCAAAAGGGAGAAAATTTTTCTTCAAATCTTCCTCTCCCCCACTCCAATATTCTAGTTCTTTAGGGAATTAAGCTGTAATTAGCAATATTAGGGAAGCTGATTAAAACACATTTTTACCTGTTATTCAGATCGTTCTGTGTTTGTTCTAAGCAGTTGGAAAGTATATGTTTCAGAATATCATGAGACAAAATGATGAATATGTCACAGCCTTAACGCCTTCTCCTTCACATGACTGGAAGTACATCCACCCACCATGTGGTCAAAATCATGTGACAAGAAACACTGGCTATGTGAATGAAGATGCAAGTCCAGACACACAATTGCAGAGAGAGAGGGGAGCGAAAAGTTACAGAGTTCTAAAGGAAGTGGTGAATTGCCATGGGGCGCTGTTCTGCATCACTGTCTTAAAACCTGTCAGTTTGAACCTCAAAACACTTAAGGTAAACAAGGAAAAAATATCAGCACCTCAAGCATGAGGTTTTTTTTAGGTTGGTATAGGACATAAGATATTGATGGCAATTTTACACTCACCAATTTTATACATGCAGCAACGCAAGTCAGGAAGGCTGTACTTCCTGACCTGTGACTGAAGCTTCCTGCAGACACTCCTGGAACATGCACAGAAAGGGCAGCCAACAGGTTGAGTACACCCATTACATTTCACTTGTTTCTGGCATAAGAATGAAATACGCATGTTTTTGCCCTGTGGAGTTCTCTTTGTTCCCTGTCTGCTCCAGGGGGAATCACCATTAACACCAATGCTCCAAGAGAAGTCCCGTCCTTCCTGTTCCAGCAGAAGCCTGCCTTTTGTGCATCAGGTCTCATCCACACCTGTTCCCTCCTCCTGCTGCTTGAAGCACAGCCCTTATTCTCCTCCAGCAGTAAATATTCCTCCTCAGACACACCACCACGTTTACCTGCCCTTATCATCCCTACATCTGCTACCCAACTGCCTGCCTTCTCTTCTCCTCCATCCATCCACCTCCACAGCGTAAGCTTTTTCAGTTGTGAACTTTTATGAGGTGGTAAATTTATTTTTTAACAACCTGATTGGGCTATTATTTCTTTTTTCTCTCTCTCCACTTCTGACAGTCTCAAGGACAGAGATTCCCCATCATCTCCAAACCCCATTCTCATTCTGCAATGAAACTTCATTTCACAGAGTGGGTATATAAACATCTGGGGATGCTCCTGAGGCACAGCAGCAAGAAGAAAGCCAGCAGATGAACCACAGGACCAGCAAAGGAGGCTGCAGATCCTGCTCCCACTTTGGGATGCCACTTACACTTCCAGTTTCACATGCTTGTGTATTACCTTCTTGTCACATACTTCTGCAGGGTAAAATCATGTGCAGACTTTTCCTTCCTCAGGCTCTCTGGCCGAAAGATTTTACAAGTAATAGTGAAATCTGAGTTCTGAAAAACAGGTGTGTTCATAGAAAGGAAGTGCACAACATGAAGGATAAGCCCAAGCATGTCTGGTATCATCAGTCATACTGAAAACACTTGAGAGTTCTCATAAGAACATGGGGGAAGGGGGAGAGAAAGAACAAAAAAGAAAATGTAGTGATAGACATTTGCCAGTATTTAAACAAAAAATCAGCATACTTTTGAGTATTTTTAAGGTGAAACACCAAGTTTGACTGCTACTTGAATTACATACTTGATGAACAGTGCTAAGAAGCACAAAGAGTAAGATAAAATAGAAAGATATTTGTTATGTAATACCAAAGAATGTTTTGTGGGCTTTACTCAGGAAAACTGTGTGATGTGTTCCACAAGTTACACCTCTTTCTGAGGAAGCACCATGTGTATGAGATTTTTATGCACATTTCCTAAACTACTGTAACCTCAAAGAATTCTTCTCCACAGTTCATTTGGATTTTAAGACAGTAAGGAAAACATTAAAGTAGAATTAACAAGCTTCTAAAATTACAGTTGCTATACAGAACTGAGCTCATAAGAAACCAGCAGTAATTTCAGGGTTTAACTGTTCCATCAGTACTCTTGTAATTCACAGAAATTAACCCTGCATAAATGCACTGCAATCATATTGCTCACTAAAATCGAATAGGAATAGAAGTATCCTAGAATTTTGCTAGAGGCAAATTCAGCTGATGAAAATCATTGGCCATGCATCTGCATTACTTAATACCACACCAAAGCACATGTACTTGGTGAGAAATAGAAAGTAATGAAGTTAAGTTGGATGGGTCCTTCAAAGCTCAGTAAATCAGGGTAAGTAACAGCATATGATATTAAATTGCAAGTTAAAGCCATGAAAGATATCACATAAAGAACATCAAAGGGGTTTCATCTTCTTATTGAAGAATTAAGTATTGGAAATCTATTTAGAAGCCTTACTTCTAAAAAACGAAAATGAAACTGACAAAGTAATTAGAAAATCCATCAAGAATATAACTTGGTAAGAAACTTAGTCAAGGAAATCTAGGTAAAGTATATATGGCTGCATATACCATGAATACTAGAATATGTCGAGGAAACAAGACAATTTTATGCTGCTAAAAACAATTAAACTAACTGATAAACTACCTGGACTTGCTGACTAAGTTGATGTGAATATTACTCTTATTATGAGCACAAATGACATTTGCATATCATAATTCTGCTGGACTTATTACCAAGGGTCATTGCAAGGGAGGCACATCAAAATTGAATTCATAAGAAAAGCCAGGAAACCAGATCCAACCTACTAAAAGTTAAAATACATATCATGCTTTGATGGTTTTGATATGACAATGAATATTCACAGATGTCATTCATCTATATTTACCTCAACATTTCAAGTCAGAAGTAAACCGTTAGTATTGCCTACCTGATCCACAACTTCAGTTCCTCTAGTCCTTTATTTAAGCAGCAAGTTATTCACTGAAGAGATCCCCAATTCTAGAGAACAAGGAGGAATGGGAAAAAAATGGCATAAGAAACTATCCATTACAGTTCCAAATGCAAATTCATAGCAAAGAGCAATGAAACTTCATGTTATCAAAAAGAAAGAGAAAACAGCTATCAGTGGGACTATCAGTAGCTTCTGCAACTCTTCTCTCTTTTGCAGAAGACCAGATATCAGAACAGCAGAGCTGCAGTCATTTGTGACTAAATTCAAGGATTAGAGGCTACTTTGTTCTGTACAGTGTTGGAAGAAACCTTCACTAACTTTTGCACTCCTGAATGCTCTTTCTTCTTATCCTAATGTTTACACACTGTTTAATATATATAATTGATGCATATAGGCACAACATAGTTAAAGTATGTAAATAGGGAAAATGAGTTCAAAAGCAATTACAACATAGTTTTAGCTGCTCCTTTTACTAGTGTTAAACTTTAGTATTAGCAGAAGCTAGTGGAAAGACCCTAAATGACAGTTTCCAACACTTTTTTGTGCAAGACCACTTAGCCAATCCTTCTTATCAATAATCATTCAGATCACTAGCAATACCAGGTAGTTCAGCAAATAACTGGTTTGTACTAAGTGCTCAATGAAAATATGTAATTTGGCAGTTAAGTCCCATGACGTGTGTGAGGTTTAACAAACAAGTTTGCTATTAAACTATTGTCCATGACATCTACTGCCAAGTTCAGCAGTTCTCAGTAAAAGGAAGGATGGGTTACAAATACCACAGGCATTAATGGAAAGGAAACATATTTGTTAAGAGCTTGCTCTGACTGACAAGAAGAATTGCTGGTCTAGAACCTGCTGTTGAAGTAGCAATAGGTTATATACCTGTGTTAAACCTGTATTCAAAAAAAAACCCCAACAAATCAGAACATCGCTCTACTTGGAGAGCATCCACCTATAATGACAAACTGTCATGACAGCATTCATATTCCAGAAACAGGCTTAAAAACAAACAGAAGCTGTGAGAAAAGCTGGAAACTCCAATCCAGTTCACACTTCAAACATTCATGTAAAATATTAGCAGTAGTAAATTAAATTTTACACATCTCTTATGCTAGGTTTGACAAAGTTTTGTAGATGTTTTTTTAAAAACCAAAACCCATCCTCTCTTCTACATTTGAGCTCTCTAGTGCTTCAACTTTCACACTACATGGCAAGACATTTGCTTGCTGACTTTCACTGGGAGCTAGTTGTCATATTTGAGCCCTTTCTTGCTCAAAAACTAGAGAACTGAGACTTCCGTTTTTTTTCTCAAACTGACATAAACCAGATTTTAAAACAAAACAAAGGGTTTTTTTTTTTAATCTTTATCTCTGTAGTTTTCAGAAAAGACTGTCAGAAAATTTATGAACTAGAAACAAATCACTGAGGCAGATGAGAGCAAGTAAAATAGACTATAAATTAAGAAAAATGGAAAAATCAAGAGAAGAATGCTGGGGAGGAAAAGAGGGAAGGGGGAAACTTGTCTGGACAGCGTTACATGTCAAGAGACAGAAAGCTTTGATCACCTTTTTGTTGTTAGAATATAAATCTGAGTGGTCAAAAAAGAAACACTTCACAATAAGGGCTTACTAAGAAGAACAGTATTAGGAATTGACTGTAACTGCCTTTGTGAAAGTAAAATTTGATGACTGCATAGCCCTAACAGTGACGCAAGGAGGTTCTGTGGAAATAAGATTTGAGTCTCCTTTCTTTAGCTAAGGAGTCAGACAACAGCCTTTTACTTTATGTTTATCTTTAGATACCTCTGCATAATGAAGAGAAGACAAAAGTAAACTTTGACAGACTACAGTGTAGTTACTGGATAAAGGGCTGGGGAACTACAAGTCCTAAAGATGGAATATCTAGCCAAGGGAAAGCAAGCGGCTTTCAATGTAGCAGCAGAAGCACACAGCAAAACCACTTAAATATCACAATGCTCCACATAAAGAAATTCAGAATATGATGACTTTTTTTTCACCTGGTGAAATAACCATCACAGTAGACTGTTCCTCAGACACAATGTGTGAGCAACCATCTCATACAACATGACATTGCACTGGTTGCCTAACAAGTTCAAAACAAAAACAAATAAAATCCTTAAAGCCATCATGGTAAATATGCATTTTTAAAGTAATTTTGGAATTGAATTGTCACTGAAAGTTTGCTACCTCCTAGTTAAAGACTACATGAGATATTGTTCACAGATATATAGGAGAACCAATTAGTTTAACTGTAGTTAAACATGCACTCAAATGCAACGTAAATGAAATCAGAATGAAGAAAAATTAATATAAATTAATTTTACTAAGTGAAAACTGAGACAATTCTGCATTATGAGATGTTAGTACACTGTAATAACACACATCTTAAAAACATGTATAGACTGCAAGCCTGTATAAGCCACTTGAATGTGTAACAATATACAAATGAGGTAATGGTAGATATAAGAATATCTGTATTTACAACTTCTAAGTCAAAGGTCTTCCTATATTGCCCTCCTTAAAGAAAAATAGAAAATAAATTAACTACACTTGCTAACCTGTAGCATTAGAAAACTAGGGGGATGCTGTAAGACCAGCAGGACAGAACAGTGACAACCATCCTTGTACAATAACATTTTAAAATGTCAGTCACAAATGATATCTAGGTAAGATATCTAGATAAGTCGTCACGTCACTGTTATTTAGAGTCCTAGATGAATGAAACCTATAGATTAAACTCACACCTAATGGACAATTTAACTCACAAAATCACTTCTATAAATTGTAGACTTCTGGCTTGAAAGACCATTAAATGAACTGGCATAGAGTACTATCCAGCAGAGTGGAAAGAGCAGTTGTTTTCAGGTACTGCTAAGGCACACTGCTAATTAACCTGTAACCACTGTCTATGAAGCCTGGACATCTTATTACAGACTTGCCCACATCACTCATTCATTAAGAATGGCAGTTATGAATTGCAATTGTTTAGTTGTTGGCCTTTACATGAGAATTTGAAGCTTTATGCTTATCTGAAGCCTTGTTTTCAGAGCTAACAATTCAGTGCACTTCTGTGTTTCTAAATAATAATTAAATCACACATTTAAACAGTGAGAAGAAATTGCTAATGTTGCAACATTAGCAGGTGATTTCACCATTATCATGCTCAGACGATTTCTTAGATGTTTACTTAGTCCATCACAGCTAAAAGCCTTTTTGAGAAGTTCCATATAAAATCTGAGTATAAAAACAAAAATGACAAAGTACAAATCAGTATGATAAATGACATAGATTACCTTAGAAAGGTGAAACATTACCTATCAGTACTGTGCTTTTACTGAAGAGATGCACAGTATTTTGGAGAAGCTAAATGCCAAAGGAGTTTATTTTGATGCTGCAGCTACAGGAGTGTCAACTCTCAAGCACTAACAGAGTTGACAAAATTAATGCTGTCATTACAAGTATCAAATTCTGAGAGAAAATTGTCATTGCAGCCCTATAACATTTTCTAAGCTGTTGTCTAGGTACAAAGAACAGGTTGAATTTGACAAGGAACTTGAAGACACTAGATACAAAGGGTAAGCTTTAAAATGCATTTGTGTATTAGGGAAAGGTATTTTCTGAGCTAAATAGGCCATGAATTTACAATTTAGATGAAGAGATAAGTAGCCTGCAAACATTCAGTACTTTCCCTTGGAAAAAAAAAAATCCAGACATTTAACTTGAGCAGTTTCACCACTTTATCCATAAGAAAATAACAACATAAACTTTACATTTGGTCTTGTTATTTTCATTAAAGCTTCTGGCTTATTCATCCTTTGCAAGCTATTAAAAACAGAAATGGAAACAAATACAAAAGATTACCTTTGCACCTGCTAAGTAATTTTTCTGTCTCTATAGACACATACAGTATGAATACACAGACTTACAATTATCCATTCCAGTCAACAGCAAAGTCACATACATAGAAAATAAATACAGATATCCAGAGTTGGGCATATTTTATCATTTCATTTTGAAGCTTGGAACTGGAACATCAATTCATTTAATAAAACCATATTGAATATTAATAGAGCTAGTAGGTGCCAATGAGTTCAGAGCTATGCAAGTTTGGAAGCAAAGGAGCCATAAGGTATGTAATATTAAGTGTAAATTGAGGCACAAAGAACCAAGAAAGCTCATTTTAGTTTCTCCCATTTCAATCAGAGGAGAATACCTTAAAATCAGAGTCCTTTAGATGACAACATAGAGACATATTTTACACTTATGTCTGAAGGAAGTAGATAACTCTATTCACCAACTTAGCCTACAAGAGGACTTGGGACAGTAGCCTACCTGAACTTCTTCTAAATACCTTTTCCCCACCTCAAACATTTTTTTCTGAGAGATACTTAGAAGACAGCAACATTTCAATATTTTATAATGTTTATATTTACCTTCATTGCCCTCCAGAAATTTCACCAAGATGAAAAGCAAACAGTCCTTTTTGTAACTACTAGGACTCAGACACACAGAAGGCTGACCTCCAGGTTGTGTTTATCTCTGCTAGCCTCAAGCTTTCCTATTTCTTCCCCATTCTAATAAAGTTCTTAGGCCTATTGGTGACACAGGTGTGTCTACTTGCATGATAAATGGACAACATTGTATAAACATAGTAATAGAAGACTGAAACATAACAGATCAGAGGCTGGGAGAGCAAAAACTGAACCATGTAAGGTGTGAAATCTTTTATTTCATTCCAATTAGACACACCGTATTTTTAGTATGGAGAAACTCTGTATGTATTGCAGTGTTTGAGAGGCTAAGCTTTTCATAAAAAGAAGGGAAAAGTATCTATGCACTAATAATTCTTTCTCAGATTATTTTACTACCATACCACCTAAATCTAACAGTGATTTCTTTCACTTTCTGTAAAGGCTTTCCATTTTAATAAGGAAACAGCTAAAAGAGGCTAATACCATTAGGCGTTTTGGTGGAAGGAAGACTCATTTAATAGTATGCTTCTCAGAAGCAGGTACTGTGTTTTCACATCTGTCAATATAGACTTGGAGAACCTGACATGAATAACTTAACTGATTTATCAAATGAAGGATGTAATTTGCCTACATTTTTGCTTCAAATTCTAGAATAATCCCTTAAGCTGTCTGCTTTAAATTACACAGGTGACAATCAACCTGTCTGCTACTAAAAATCCTGTACATAACAGAAGTAGACAGGCCAAGATAATCAACAGGAAAAAATCGTACCCAAAACTCCAATAGAGCACTGTTTGAAGTCCTATTGTCGTGATTTAACCCTAACCAGCAACTCAGCACCACACAGCTCTACAAATGGGACCATAAGCAGAATCAAAAAGAAGTAAAACTCCTTGACTTAGACCTGAAACTTGTTTTCCTAAGGCAAACACTTTCAAAGTCATCACTTCCCACACTTATCCTCTTGAAAGGAGGCCTGGCATTTTGAAGAAAAACACCACAGTAATAAGCATTATTACTATGTCACACTGTACATAACAAGTGAATAGCGTTGTGAAAACAACATTTACCAAGTGATGTGAATGCACACATGGATGTCTTAGACCTACAGCTGACTGTAAGTTCAGGACAGTCTGACTGAGTGTGCTATGCTGGTGGCACCAGCAGCTCTCGTGAGCCTCCCCTGAATTATCTGAATTCTGATGCAGAGAGCATTTCAACTCCACCTCCCTCTCGACGGTTTTGCTAGAGCATTTAACTATACAATGAAAGAGTGAAGAAATCCATTCTCTCAGGCCACCTAACACAAAAGCCATTAGAAGCTGGCCTGCATTTTGAACCTGTATCAGTGCCTCTTTAATTCTTAATAGCAGTGGGACAGTATTTTTAAACTAGTAAGTTACTGCAACTCATTTAAATTTAAGGCAATCAATATAGTAATAGAGAAAATAAATCAGCCCTCATCCAAGTGTCCATTTCTTAAAGTTTATTTAGACTACAGCAGTAAAGAGTCAAGAAATATCAGGTTTAACCTCTCCTGTCCCCCATGTGAAGCAATAGCCAGTCTTCTCGTAAATTCTCACGAATTATGAAGCTTATCTGTTATCAGCACTGACTGAATAAGTGTAATTATTAAGAAACACTTTCAGTAATCTAGAATAGAACACAGTTCCTCCTAAATTATTTTTTAAAATATATTTCAACTAGCATTGACTAAACTTCAGAACTAATTCTGTCTAAGGCAACAACTGCACATATGGAAGTATCTAGAGAGGCTCACCCAAAACACCAGAACCTTAAACAGCCAGTGACTTGACAGAAATCATCAGGATTTGAGTTATAAGTACTAGGTGTCCTTGGTATGAGCTCAGTGTAAAACAGTAACTTCTAAGCTTATCCATAATTTCTTAGGGAGGCAAGAAAAAAGATGGTTTCACATATGTCACTTCCTGAACAGAATGAAGACTCAATGAAGAGCCACATATCTGATTATTTCAGTGGACTGCTTTCAGTATAACAGAAAACATCTGATTAGAAGTCGGACTCTAAGCAGTATTAGTTGCATCATGTTATTTTGTTATTACTTTGTTTTTAATTAAGCAAAGAACATATCTACATCAAAGAACAAGCAGTGCTAGTGGCACTGAGCATATGCAACATTAACAGATTCTGTTAAAGCAGACTCTGACTTTAGCCTTCCTCCCACACACACATTACCATAGTGATTTGCAAAATTTGCTGCCTGGGATTTTGGAACAGTACATTATTTGAAATGCCCTCAGCATCTTTGAATAGATGTGAAGACAAATTAACTTACATTTAAAGAGACAATGAGCCACGAATAGTTTCATAAAGCTGTCTTTACAGAACACTGACAAAAATATCTTACTGTGACCTCAACCAGTAGAAACAGAGTAACAAAGCTTTCATATCATGTTTTCTGTCCCTGAAAGAAAGGGAATTAAGTTTAAGGAATTGAGAAGAGAAACAGCATGTAATCAGTATAAAAAGCATTGTTTTAGAATCGCCCATTATCTCTGTCAACATTTGAGTAGCTCATCTGTGGAAGCATTGCTTTCAGAGCAATGTATTTGCTTTAAAGGAACTGTTAATTTATACACTATACCACAAAAATGCATGCTGAGTTTCCCCACAAGTGGGATCCCTCTTGATGCAGTTTCCTTTCATCTATTATCATTTTCAATAGATTTTTTTTTCAAATCATCTTAAGAAATGAGGATCATCTTACTATAAATACACAGCCTGGCAACACAGAGGGCACAGGACTGACTGGAAGCAGAGGCACAGTTCTCACATCCACCATAGCCTCAGTATCTGTATTTTCCTGCATACACAGTAATAATGTCCCATTCTTTAGTTTATAAGCACTTTGGGATACAAATAGTGCAATTATGATTCTAATGAAGAAACACAAAGCACAAGACTTCAGCATAACTGCTACCTGCAGGTAAAGACAAACATTAATCCTGACTTCCCCAGAAAGACCTGCTGTACGTGGAGGAATCATGCATGGGTGAAGAAGGGGCATCAGTGCAGGGAACTACTGGCTCCTCCTTAGAGCCCTCACAGGAAGCTTGGCAATGGCGGGCCTGTAGGATGGTCCATGTGGAAAAACTGTTATAGGCAATCACGTTTCCCAGCACAGTGGATGCACTGATATACTATCCCTTCAAATCCACCTCAACTCAGCCTTAAGTCCAACCAACGTTTTTCAAAAGCATCACAAGGTTTTACCCATTACAAGAGAGTGTAGCAGGAAACAAGTTACAGTTCTGTCAAATAATAGAGCTGGACACCTAGGTTTGTCTTTCAGAATAAGTGACTATTTCAACACTGAAATAAAACTACTTAACAAACCCTGGCTGTACCAGTGACATGCTCTCACCTTAAGCAGGTCACCTAAGCATTTGTTTAAGATGAATTTTTCACAGGACAACAAAAACCCAAAGAAAATACAAGAATGCACCTTAGCTACTGGCTTAGTCTTCCATTAGCTCCACAAATTATTCCCCTCATGTGCTCGAGAACAATAAAAAAAAAAAAAAAAAAAA
>WBNH01003392.1:9136-29268 GCA_013401255.1 Urocolius indicus | reverse complement strand
TTCCAACCCTCACCTTTCTGTGACTGAAACCTATTAAAACACTTTGCTGTGGGAACAGAGAGTTTTATCACCATCATTTGCTCACCTCAGCATCAATTACCAACAAAAAGAACCCCTCAGTGACTTGCAGTCAGACATCTGGCCCTCAGTTTTGGCTATTAAAGGTTTTAAAAGAAAGACCTTGAGAAAGAATTCCTAGGCTCTAATCATCTGAAGCAGTCTCAACTTCTCCTTCACTTCTTCGTTGGAGTGAGAAACAAAACCAAACAACCCAAAGCTTTCCAAATCAGCAACATAAACCAGCACATACAAGTTGATTTGGGTTCTGTCACATCCCTTCATATGTACAGAGGTTCTGCTGTCAAGGGCTCACTCTCACTGTTGCACTGCACTGAGAAGCTTTGGCCTTCTCCATCCTCCAGCATCCTCCAGGCACCAGCTGAATCTGCAATCAAAACCCTCAAGAACTCGCCACCAGCAGCAGCATCTTCCAGACAACACCACAAACCCCTCCCAGGCAACCAAAGTGTCTATTACAGCAACAGTGTCCATACAGCCACGGTTCCTTAGTGCTCTTCTTGCCCATGATACCTTCCTTGGCTGCCTTGGGCACTACGTCAGCCGCTTCATCCTGCGGTTGTGCTTGTCGATGCTGAGCGTGGCACGCTCCACCGAGCTGGTGATGCAATCCAGAGCTTCATCCTGCCTCTCCAGCTCAGCCTCTGTCTCCAAGGCAAGGCCTTTCAGCTTCTTTAGGATCTGTCAGAAGAAAAAAAAAGAGTTGAGAGCTCTCAGGTGGTTGGAGAAATGGAAGAGATCTGGGGTGATTTGGGTATTTCGTGGCTTTAAAGCACCCAATGGTTTGTTGGGAGCCTGCTCTGAAGGGTGCTGGGGAAAGGACACAGGGGTTGCTCTGGGAACATCACAGACACAATGAATCTTAAGGGCTGGAAGGGATCTCAAAAGATCATCCCCCTGCCAGAGCAGCAGCACCTAGAGCAGGGCACACAAGGACTCATCCAGCTGGGGTTGGGATGTCTCCAGAGAAGGAGCCTCCACAGCCCATCTGGGCAGCCCCTGCCAGGGCTCCATCACTCCCACACTGAAGAAATTCCTCGTGTTGCTTTGGTTTCTCTTCTGCTCCAGCTTGTGCCCATTACCCCTTGTCCTGTCAGTGGCCATCCCTGAGCACAGCCTGGCTCCAGCCTCCTGATACCCACCCTTGATGGATTTGTAACATGAATGAGCTCACCCCTCAGGCTCTTCTCCAAGCTGCAGAGCCCCAGCTCCCTCAGCCTTTCATCCCAAGGGAGATGCTCCACTCCATCATCTCTGTGGCCCTGCACTGAACTCTCTCCAGCAGCTCCCTGTCCTTCTGGAAATGAAGGTCCAGAACTGGACACAATATTCCAGCTGCAGCCTCACCAGGGCAGAGCAGAGGGGGAGCAGAACCTCTCTGACCTCCTGCCCACAGCCCTTCTCACCCACCCCAGGATGCCATTGGCTTTCTGGGCCACGAGGGCAGCTTGCTGGCTCATGCTCATCCTGCTGCCTACCAGCACCCTCAGCTCCCTTTCCCTGTGCTACTCTCTGACAGTTCATTCCCCAGCCTGTACTGGAATAAATGAGCAGTAAAAACCAGTGTGAACAAGAGCTTTTTGCTGTCTCTGTTTTATCTCCTCAGCATGCTGCTGCCTCTCAGAGCAGCAGCACGTTCTGGGGTGTTAAGCAGATGCAGGCAGAGAGCAGGGCTGGTGCAAAGCCAGGAGGGGACCACGTGGCTGTAGGCACAGCAAGGTTAGGCTGGGATGAGGTCAAAGGACAGCAAATGTTGTTTGACTACAATGCACTGATGAAAGAAGTGTCACTGGATGCAGCAGAAGGGAAAAAGTGACACTGGGGCAACCAAACAAATGATTTTCAAGGGAAGGAGAGGGTGGTGTGGCCTGAACAAGGTATCCAAGAGCCTCAGGCAGAACCTGAGATGAGAAACAATAGATGCACTGGCTACAGCTGTGTCCTGAGCTGTGAGCACTGCATTGCCCATCAATCAGTTCATACCACACTTAGCACCTCACTGTTCATGGGGGAGACTGGAAGCAAACACCCTGAGCTACTCCAAGGCTGTGAGGAGACCCTGCTGCTGGGAAAAGCCTCCAGATCTTAGTCCAAACAGGACAAAGAGTGAAAGGACAAAGCCAGACTGATGGCCAGGAGACATACTATGCACAGGCTTATGGGGCCTACTCAGCTTTAACCTTCATCAGTTCCCACAATCAAGTCCAAGAGCAAGTCCAAGTGACACAAGGAAAGATGTGTCTTAATTCCCTGCCCTGTGACACTGGCTCCTTTTAGCAGCAGTCCAAGACTTGAGCTATAGCACTGCCTTTTCTTCCCTCTTGTGGCTGCTCCCTTTATAAGCCTGGTTACATGAACTAGAAGCACTTGCCTGCCTGGCAAGCCTCAGCTGCCTTTCCTTGGGTTAACAGAGGGGATATGAAAGAACTGACTGGAAATGCAGCTCCTCAGTCGCTTCAGATCATCAGGGGGTTGTTCTCTGCTGTCTCTACCTGCATGATCTGCTTCCTTAGGCATCCACAGATGGCTCCATCAGCATCTTCTCACCCTGCCTGCTTAGTAAGAGCAGTTTACCCCACCAATTGCAACAGCAGCCTCCAAGGAAGTAAATCATCCCAGCATTACCTCATGGTATCAACTGCTGTGGCACATCCATCAGCATTCAGGTAATGCTACTGAAGCCATGACAACTGCAGCCTAACACAATAAACCTGTTGCTTGTGGTAAAATAAGGGAGGGGAAAATTGTACCGTCCATCTCATTTTTTATCCTAACAACTGGCAAACTCTGTTTTCTTGTTTTCCTTTTAGAATATATATAACACCAGCCCCCCCCCAGAAAGCTGCTGTGAAACCTCAGCAGCCCCTTGATCCACATCAGGGTTGAATTCCACAGCAGCCCCCTGCTTTACAGCTTCACGTGCCACTGCTTTGAGCAGAGCACTGAGGAATCTCATACCTAGCTGGAATGCCAGGGGAGTTTTATGCAGACAAAATTGCTTTGCCTGAAGCTGGATGTCAGCCTCAGCAGTGGAGATTTATCTCCTACCAGCATCTCTCAGCTCTTGCTGGAAATCCCAGGCAGCTCAGAGCATGGCCCCTGGGAACAACTTGGGTTTGCAATTTGGCTGACAAAGCACAAATACAAACCAAACCCTGGATCAAGCTTAATCTACCTTTAGCTAAAAAAGAAACCTCTTCAGTTTCTATCCCAAATGAACCACTTTCTTGTTCTTTCCCTGTGACAGGGAAGTGAGGCTGGATTCTCCCTCACTGCAGGTAGGGTGTGCAGGATACACACCAGAAAGAAAATGAATGGCATGATCACATCTATTATGTGCATGGCTCAGGACATGGGGCACAAATAAGGTCTTGCCTCCTGTGAAGAAGTAACTTTACTACTTGGAAATGAGAAATGCAGAGGCAGCTCTCCCTCAGTCCTTCTTTTGAGCTGGTTCTGCATTTGATAGAGATATACGTGTGTCTACAACACAGTAGCCACTGCCATGGGAGATGGCTCCTACCATGCATAAAGCCACAGTGCAGTTAAGATTGGAAAAGCTCTCTGAAGGGCTGCTGGCCCAACACTCAACAGAGAGCAGGGCCAGAAGGGTTGGAAGGGACCTTGCAAGCTCATCCAGTCCAAAACCCCCTGCCACAGCAGGACCAGCTACAGCAGGTCACACAGGAATTGATCCAGGTGAGTTTTGAGGAGATTACAGGGCTTCAGCCTCCACTCCAACAAACTTCCAGTTCTTTATTAAGTGAGAAGAGCCCTTCTTCAGAATACCCTAAAGGATGGCAATGAAAGGCATCATCCTTTACAAATGCCTTAAATATGGTCCATGCTGAAAGCTTACTAAACAGCTTTATCCAAGAGCATCACAAACTTGGTTTTCTAGCACAGCACAGAAGAAAAGCAGCAGCTGCTGCCACTTTCTTTTGATGCCTGCTCCAGAAATGGTCCCTCTGCCCATTCAACACCTCCACCTGCTGCTGAGAAGCACCCTTAGCAGTGTGGTTAAGTTCAGCTTTCCCTAGCTGTGTTCTCACCCAGCACATCTCAGTGTGAAACCCCATTAAGGGGAGCACAGGAGGGAGATGTGGTGACACGTTCTGCAAGCCTCCAAGAGAGTTATGCAGCAAAGCAGGGGCTGTCAGGAGAAGATGTTGAGAGGAAGCAGGGACACTCCTCCTTCCCCACCTCTCCAAGAGACACCAAATTCATTTGTAAACCAAAACTGTGCCAAACCAAGGCCCAGCAACTCGGTTTTAGTTTCAAGCCAGATCACTTTCAACAGGTTTCTCACTCATTAGTGCACACTTCACCTTTAAAACACAGAAGGACACGATTGTGGAGAACAGAAAAAGCTTTTAAACTACAAAAGCAGCAAAATGGAAACTCAGTTGGCTACAGGGCTCTGCTCACTTCACCTGCCAGTTGGGCCCTGCCTTGAACAATGTTGGTGGGTGACCACGATGTGGTTACTCACACATCAAAATAAAAGGCAAGCAGCTCACTTCCATCTGTTAATTCTCTCTGCCTGAGAGAGCTTGGTAATAAACCCTTTAACCCTTTGTCTGTCAGCACCTTCAGCCAGCCCAGTTTGGTGCTGCTCCTCAACCCAATGGAACCTGAAGTGGTTAAAGATGCTTTAGCAGCACAGCCCGTGGTGCTGGAGTGAGTTCCTGGTTATCTGAAGTCCTGGCCAAAGCTGGTCACTGTTTTTTGCAAAGCAGAATGATGGCAGGATGTCTAGTTATCACTGCTCTCACTGCTTCAGTCGTGCCAGCTGCTCAGAGCAGCAGTTCCTTCCGTGCCAGCACGTCATTTGGCCCTTGAACCAAGACATGAAACTCTATCTGTAACACAAAGTCCCACAGCAGGTATGAGCCCAGCAAAGAGGCATTTTAAAGGCACCATTTCCTCAGGCACTTGAGGCAGCCTCAGATTGGTGCCACTGTGTTATAGTTTCGAAAAGCTGATTTATCCTCATGGCTCTGCCACACATTTTCTGGGCAACTTCAGGCAAGTTACCCAACGCTCCCACGCACAGATTCCTGCTCTCAAAAACAAGGAAGCAAACCTGGCACTGCTCTCCAAATCCACCCTGTGTCAAGTCCTCAGCTAGAGCACGCTTGGGCCTTGCAGGGAGGTGGCCATCCAAGCTCTGTACCTCAAGTTCTTGTACAGAATATGAGGAGCCAGACAACACAGGTCAGTTTAAGACACGATTCACTTGCTTTGTTTTATCTCCCTGCTTGAGACAAAGTTCACTCCTCTCTGCTTTGGCTCAAGTGAGGGCTGAGCAATCAGCTTTGCTGGAGACAGTCACAGCAGACACCAATGGAATGAGAGGAGGGGACTCCAAGCCTGTGAACCTGCTCACTACTTGGTCCTATTGTTTGACACATCAGCTGAAGACCTAAACTTGGAAGTGTCAGTACCATCAGAGATTGTATCCTAAAGATCTTACAGTGGGAGAGCTCAGTTGGGTTTGGTCTTGAGGTGCCATCACGACAATGCAATTTAGCTAAAGCTTGTGAAATATGCTCAGCCACCTCAATACCCTGAGTATCCAGCAGCACAAGATACTGGAAGTGGCATTGTGCAGGAAATATTGCCAACAGTAGGTTGAACTCCCCGAGAGCTGCTCTGTTATCCCTGAGCACTAGGTCTGTGAAGGCTAAAGCAAAGCACATATAACCAGAAATGGCACTTGAATGCAGCTTCCCATCCAGATTCACCTGGTATGAAGAAAGCAACTGCTGTTCACAGTGCTAAGAAGCAGGCTGCAAACACAGGTTTGTGACATGATCCAATGTGGTGTTTCATATGTTGTGGGTGAGCAAGAAGTGGTGACAGCACCTACAACACTCCCATTCATGGTCTTATTGATAGGATCAAACCCACAACAGGGATTGAAGTGATCTTGCACCTAAAGTATTAAGAGGCCTGTCTATGTGTTCTCCTGCTGCACCTGGAAATGGGCAGAGACACAGCAGAAGGCAGAAACATCTTAAACCCCTGCAACAGAGTTTACTACAGTACATGTGTCAGTGCCTCATGAGACAAGTGCTACTTGTCTTCACAAAAATCCATGGATTTACATTGCCTTAACATGCTGCTTCTCCTTAGGATTGCCACTGTCAGCACTTGCCTGTGGCTATGCAAAGCACAGATGCTCCCTCTGCTTGATCCAGAGTTGCATTTAGTGGGGTGAGTACCCAAGTTCTACGTTAGCCACAAGCAAAAGAGCTCCTGCCTGCTTTAGGATGTTGGGCTGTCTCATGTAACACAGCACAGAAGGCCACTGCAAGAGGCAAATCTGAGAGGGCAGCAGGTCCCTTAGATGTGAAGCACATGAAAGTAGACAAGTTTGAAAGCAGCAGTCTCACCAGTATACCTTGTCTGGAAACAAAACCACTCCAGCAGCTCCACAGGCTTTACCTACCACCTTTTATTTTGGTACCAATTCAACACTTGTTACTCAACAGCAAATACAAAGGGTTAATGTGGGGATCTCATTTCTCTCCCCATCTTGTGCCCTCCAACAGAATAAAGCCAAGGCATGGTCATTACATGTGTATGTGAAGGTTACTGTCTGTTGCTACAGGCCATGGAACAAGGCCACCCTGGGAGTACATTTGGTATTTAGCACTTGGAATGAGCTGTTCTCAACAGAACACTTTCACTTTGACCTAAGAGTTGTGATTTCCTGACATGAGGGCACGACAAAAGGATAAATAAAAACACTGAAGAGACTCTGGAAGTAGCAAAGGACTGAAACTGAACTATCTAGACCCAAAGCAACATCAAGGAAGCAAAGATATGCACTGGGATGTGGAGTTTTTTTTTCCCAGCTGCTCCAGAATTCACTTCTTTAATACTATCTCTGTCTCCATGGCACATGCAACCTACAGACAGCAAATAGCAGGGCAACAGCTCTTTGGCAGAAGTGAGTTTGGGAACTAGAAAGCATTGATTTGGCAAAATAAACTCAAGAGTGAGTGAATTCCCCTCCTCAACCACAGCCCTCAAGCTAATATTATCACATCCCCTCCCACATCTGGTGCCAGAGGCCACAGAAACTTGGTAGGCTTCTTTCTGTGTGTGTGTGTGTGTATCACAGCTGAAGGAACGTGGCTCACGCTGCCTCAAGCTCTGTGGTTTTGAACAGAAATGCTCCTTCCTGAAGTCCTGGTGAGGTCCCTTTTGCTCTGGCACTCAGGCACAACGGCAGATGCTCAGGGCTTCCAAGCTCTAAGGGAAGGAATTTAGTATCGTTCAACAATTCCTGTTCCAAAACATCCACTGTTATTCTTGCAAGTACTTTGTTTTTGAGGAGAGGGGAAGAGTGACAACTATTTGTTCATCACAGATTCCCTCTTACTTCTCCAGCTTCAGAAGTTCTCCTGGATGTAGCCAGGTCACAAGTAACAAAGGGGGACAGGGCTGAGCTCTTGGGGGCTTTGTGAGTTTGTTCTGTTGTTTGGAAAAATAAATCAGTGTTTGCATTACAGATAATCAGAGAGAGTCACGATCCCTCAGAGATCATAATCCTCAAGAGAGGGAGCTGCTCAGAAAAACTCTAGTTACCAACAAAAGGACCTCAAATGCCTCGAATTCATTCATGGAAGTCTGATGCCACAAGTATGATTGTCTTCAAAGCTTGTTAATGCTTTGCACTTGTAACTGTTTTCCCCTTTTACTCTCTGAATTCTTTGCCAACACGATTAACCATCACTCTCCTCATTCCCAAAGTGGGAGCTGAGCTGAAGCAGTGCAAAGAAGCTCTGTGGGAGCAGCTGCAACAAAGACAGACAAGCAGGCTTTCTATATATGGAGCTCTTCACTATAAAGTAACTGAATGTGGCAAATACAACCTTAGATAAAGCCTTGACACACCTTAGATAATCTTCACCTCAATGCTGCCAGAGGTTCAAAGCCCAGAAAGCTTTGTATGGTGTTTACTATGGTGCTGCCCTTGAATCTCATGAGAATACATCCTCAACTTCCACACCTTTCAAAACAGCTTTTTCCTGGTAGAAACTCCCCCTTTCCTTTACCTCCACATCTTTATGCTTCCCCTTGAAACCTCACCACAGTCTCTCCTACTAGAACCAAAAGGAGTCAACACGGATTCACTAAGGGGGATCTTGTTTGACCAATCTCATAGCCTTCTATGAGGGCATAACTGGCTGGCTAGATGAGGGCAGAGCAGCAGATACGCCCTCTCATCTGCCCTGCTGAGGCCTCAGCTGGAGTCCTGTGGCCAGTGCTGGGCTCCCCAGTTGCAAAGGAACAAGGAACTCCTGGAGAGAGGCCAGTGAGGGCGCCCAAGATGCTGAAGGGACTGCAGCATCTTCCTTATGAGTAAAGGCTGTTGGACCAGGGGCTGTTCAGCCTGGAAAAGAGAAGGCTGGGGGGAGATCTCATTGGTATTTACCAATATCTAAAGGGTGGGTGTCAGGAGGTTGGGGCAGCACTTTTTTCTGTTGTGTCCAGTGACAAGACAAGGGGTGATGGGATGAAGCTGGAACACAAACAGTTCCATTTAAACATGAAAAACTTTTTCAGTGCTGATGTGAGGGAGCCTTGGCCCAGGCTGCCCAGGGAGGGTGTGGAGGCTCTTTCTCAGGAGGTTTCCAACCCCACTTGGACATGTTCCTGTGCCCCCTGAGCCAGAGGAACCTTCTTTAGCAGGGGGTTGGGCTGGATGATCTCTAGAGGTCCCTTCCAACCCCCACTATTATATGAGTCTCTGAAATGAACCTTCTGCAAAAGCTGAACTCTCACTTGCCTCAATGTCTTTTGGTGAACTTTAATATTAAACAGCTTTTTCTCCTGCAATAAGTCTTCATTTTAGCTACTCAAGTCACTGAGCGCTCATGACACACTCCAGCTAACACAAGTTGCTCTACTCTCCTTCCCAGGTATCAAATGAAAGAAGAATGGAAAAAAAACCTGCAGGTTTGGTTCAGAAGCAACATAATGAGTAAAGACTTCACATGATGTTAACCCCACGCTACACAGAGAGTCATTGAGGTTGGACAAGATGTTCCTGATCGTTGAGTGCAACCGTTACAGACGGGATATCAAACAAAAAATGCTGGGGAAGAATGAAGTTTAATCTTCAATCACATCTTCTGATGGAGCTGTGATCAGCACCAGTAAATCTGTTTCAATGGACAACCCACTGAAGTCATTCCTTTGCATTTCCAGCTAGTTCCCTGTTTCAGATCAACCACATAGTACAAGGAGGGCACCTTCCCTAAACGCTGTGAACGTAAGCTCTGAGAGCACTGACTTAGCTCCTCACTACACGTTCTCTCTGTGTGTCTATAAAACACTTTGTTCAGCTTTGGGGATGTGTTTTTCAACTAGAATTGCTCCTCCTTATTAAAAGGAATAAGATAGCAGAAGGATAAACAGAACCAACATGAAAATCCTTCATCTTCAAGTTACAGTGAAGGATTTTCCTTGGGTTATAATCCATTTAATGTATCTTGGTGACAATTCCCAGCTTGTTCCAAATAGTTCCAATCCAATATCAAATCATCAGTGGGTTTTAATCACAGGCTTGATTAACTGATGTTTTCAATAAGCCCATCTACATTTAGGTAAGGAAATGCTTTGTTAAGGACAATGACTGTGTTTCTCATGATGAAAGTCACGTTATATAAGGAAGCAGGAGGAGTGAAACAACTCTTATCAAAGTTATCTCAGTTTATACCTGTTTAAGCTCTTTTGCTTCTTCCTGGGAGATCTTCTCTTGCTTCTGCAGCTGAGCCTGGTCATTATTGTCCATCCCTTCTCTACTTCCCACAGGAGAGCTGGGCTGCACCACTCCTCCCAGGAGTCCTGTAGCTGCAAGAGAAATTCCCATGGTCAGACTGCCATCTCCTGTACCAAAGGGAAGGATCAGTGCTAGCATCAAACAGGCTGACCCCTGCTTTGCTCTGTAGCAGTTCAAGCTGTGTTCTTCTAGAAAGGATTCAAGTTGGGATTTGTACAATGCCTCACCCAGAGCTGACCAGGCTGCCAAGAGATGACTTATTATTAAAGGCAGCATTTGGAGAATGGGTTCATTTTGGGCTGTGAAGATTCATCTGAACAGAGAGTGAAGCAGCAGCAACACATTCCCAATCAAACTCTGCTGGTTTGGTCTGGGATAGAGTTCATTTCCTTCCTAGTAGCTTGTATGAGGATATAATTTGGATTTGTGCTGAAAACAGTGATGATAACACAGGGATGTTTTAGTTACTGCTGAGAAGTGCTTAGTCAGAGTCAAGTCCTTTTCTGCTCCTCACACCACCCTCCCAGGGAGTGGGCTGGGAGTACACAAGGAGTGAGGAAGGGACACAGCTGGGGCAGCTGACTCCTACAGACTCAGGGAACATTCCAGATCTTATGATATGAAGCAGAGCATATAAAGCTGGGGGAAGGAGGAGGACAAGGGGGAATAGGGTTTGTCTTCCCCAGTACCTGTTACGTATGAGCCCTGCTTCCCTGGAGGTGGCTGAACATCTGCCTACTCATGTGAACTCCTTGTTTCTCTTTGCTGGTGTGTGTGGCTTTTGCTTTACCTATTAAACTGCCCTTACCTCAGCCCACAAGTTCTCTCCCTTTTCCCCTTCCAATCCTCTCCCCTGTCTCACTGGGCGAAGAGAGAGCGAGCGGCTGCGTGGGGCTTAGCTGCAATCTGAGGTTAAACCACCACACAGCTCACTGAGGATTCTCCACCTGCTGCACCTTCTCTTTTAATGAAAGAATTTCTAAGTGATGGATCAGGGACAGAGCCCAAGAGTCAAGTCAGCAAAGCCCTGCAACAGAAGGGCAGCACTGACGCTAACAGCCACCCCCAGCCCGGCAGCGTGGCCGCAATCCCTCGTGTAACACGGCACCTGTCCTTTATTTAAAGCATCAGCTCTTATTGCACTATCTGATACTACCCAGTAGGGGAGCAGGGACGTGCTGCAAGGAAAGGTTGTTATTTCTGATCCAGATGGCTGCTAAACACCCGAGACACTCATTTTGGCTCCCAGAGGCTCTTCCAAAGCTTCCCAAGCTCTCCCGCTTAAAGAGGTATCAAAGAGGAAGACAATGTGACTAATGCTACCTGCAAGCACAGGGCTTGCCCCAGCAAGGGATGAGGAGAGCAGCTCCCATGCACACCAGGACAGAAAGCATGCCAGAGCTCACCCAAGAGCTGGTGCCCAGCTGGCAGGCCAAACTGACAGTGCACACCCAACCACTTTGGATGACGTTACTTCCCCGTGTAAAGAGACAAAAGCTAAACCAGGAGGAGCAAAAACCCCTCCCAAAGTCATTACTGCAAACTTATCAAATGGTAGGGGTTGGAAGGGACCTTTAGAGATCATCTAGTCCAACTCCCCTGCCAAAGCAGGTCCCACCTAGATCAGGTCACACACAATGCCTGGAATGATTCAGTTATCAGCCCGATAACTGGACTCACACACTGTCAAGGCTATAAGACAAGCACTAGTGTTACCCTGTGCAAATGCTCCTTGTATTTGGAGAGCTGAAGAACCAGGCACTGAAGGAACATTGCTTATGGGAAACAACTGTCACAGTCTCACCTCAGAGGGCAAAGTGGAGAAGGAATGACAGAGCTTCCTATGGCAGCAAACAGCCAGCTGAGATCCTTTGTGTTACTTTATCAGCTGAGTGTTCATTATTGCATTAAAAGCAAGAAATGTCTCCAGTTCACTCCATTCATCTTGCTGAGGGTAAGGAGTGGGACATGAAAACAGGAGTGGGATATGAAAAAGGCACACAAAAAGAACTGAGGCGTTTCATTTGCTAGTTCCAAACACCCAACAAAACAAGGGAATTGAATAGAAAAGCAAAGGTATTTCAGAAAGCCATTCTGTTTCATTTGTGTTGCACCCAGCTGGACTGGGACACTGGCTGCCACCACCTGAGGACAAGAAGCTACCAAAGCTCTGAACAAAGAGCTGGAAACTCATCACAACCAGAACTCTCAGTCTCAGGGAGTAAGCAGGGGAAAAAAAAAAGTCACCAGCCTCAGAACGGATGAAAACCTCAGTCTTCAGCTATAGGACTGAGTCAGGACTGCCTTAGATTGGTTTCCTGCAGCCACTGTAGGATTTTTCACCCTGGGTAGCTGTTATCAGCTGTTATGAGGATGTCAGTGGTTGGATCTTGCACAGAAGAACCTCTGTTATACAACAAACCTCACTGCTCTGTCCTGAGCTTGGTCAAACCCCACCCCTCCCCAGTCAGAAAAGACATGTAAAGCAGCTAAAAATACTTCCAGATAATCTGGCGTGTATAAAAGTCCCCATAAATCCCTCTGCTGAGTGGAATCAAGCCAAAGACTCTTCAGAAGGACGACTTTATGAATTTGCTTTTATAGAAATGTGCAACATAGCACAAGTTGAAGGCAGGGAGAGTATAAACAGACAGGATCCAGATGAGACTGTGACAGTGGTGGAAATGTTCATGTCAAGGCTGCAGCACAGAGGGCAAAGAATACCAGGAGGCAGCTGATGAGACCAATGTAACTAGTGCAAAGATCTTTCTCCTGTAAGTCACAGAATCTCAAGGGTTGTAAGGGAGCTGGAAAGCTCATCCAGTGCAACCCCCCTGCCAGAGCAGCAGCACGTAGAGCAGGGCACACAGGGACTCATCCAGCTGGGGTTGGGATGTCTCCAGAGAAGGAGCCTCCATAGCCCATCTGGGCAGCCCCTGCCAGGGCTCCCTCAGCTCAACAGGGACGAAGCTTTTCCTTGTGTTTCTTTGGAACCTCTTCTGTTCCAGTTTGCCCTTGAATCAATATTCTCTCTCTGAAAACAGATGCATACCCTTTCTGCATTCGCAGGGGCAGGCATGCATAACACACAGGCGTTTTTCCTCCCCCTTTCCCCCTGCTTTTGGGGGGCGGTGAGGGAGAGGAGGAAATAATTAAACATCAGTATTTCCACCATGTGAGCAGCCACGGAAAAAAAATAAAGCAAGAGGTGAAAAGGTAGCTCGTGAGTGCCACCTTGTGACACAAAGCACGCGGTGACGGATCCAGGGAAGGAACAAACAAGGGTTTTTTGGTGGAGCTGGAGAAGTCAAGATTTCCATAACCTCCAGTTTGCTTTGCTGCCATTTCCAAATCAAACAGTCAAAATGCAGGTGGGGGTAGGAGAGCAATATCCTTGAGTGACTGACTCAAATGCAAACAGAGCAGAGCAGTGGGCAATTAAGCACAGTAAGGCTGTATAACCAATTATTTTATGTAACCAGCCTTAAGACCTATCAGGAACTGAACACCAATGTGCTGGAATAGCTCTCTGCTTAAGAAACCAGCAGGTTGTTTTTCCTCTAAGTTGTTGTGCTGACATTTTAGTGCCAGATGCCCAAAACTTACTTCCTCAAAAATTAACAAGCTTTTCCAAGCAACGGCCCTTGACGACTCGTCAACAACAGGACATTACCCTCCCTGCTCCAGTCCAGTTTTAGCTTGGTGCACAGCAACAGGCTCATCTGTTGGGTTTGCTGCATCATTTTTCTACTCATTTTTAATACACTGGCAATAAATCCATCCATGGATTTGCTGCTTTTTGTCAGTAATCATCCTAAACCCAAAGATTCGGGGGTATTGATAAAAGCAAATTGGTAACAGACAAAAGAAATCACCATCACTCCAAATGAATCCAGGGTTGGATTGGGAAAAAACCAACCTTTCCCAGAAGTAAAAGTAGTAAGGAATGGTATTCTTATTGTTGTGGAAGTGTTTCAGTCTCTATTGTGTGTTCTTAAAACAAATAAGCTATGCATTGGCCTCATCTGAGATCTGAAAGTCTCCTAAACCCAAACACCTCAACTTTTGCTCGAAGAATCAAGTCCTATTTCTGAAGACATGAAGATAAACATGATGTTTATCCCATGTGCTATTGAAAAGCCTGCTGGACAGGTTTAATATAAATGTGCTTCCAACTGCCAAAGGAAAAAGAAACCAGCAGTGACAGAGGACTCTGAAGCACAGAGGCAGGAGAGCAGAATGAATCTCTGCTACAATACTGCATCAGTGAGCACTGGAAGCAGCACGACATTGTAGTTCAACCACAGGCCAGTAGCTGAAACTCAAATTAAGATAATCCTTCTACAAAGTGGTGTGGAGTTAGTGACACCACCAGCTGAGTGCACAATGTTAAGGAGGGCTTGGTGTGTTCCAGCTGTCAGGATCCTGAGGGACATTCAGCTTCAGCATCTACAGTCACAGTTTCTGCTAATGTAGTCACAGAATCTCAAGGGTTGGAAGGGACCTGGAAAGCTCATTCAGTGCAACCTCCCTGCCAGAGCAGGACCACCTATACAAATCACACAGGAACTCATCCAGCTGGGGTTGGGATGTCTCCAGAGAAGGAGCCTCCACAGCCTCTCTGGGCAGAGAGGAGAAAGTAAATCCAACTAGACTAAAACAAGGTCACACACTTTTGTCATCTCTACCCTCCCCCTTTTGGTAGGGGTCCAGAGTCACCTGTTTCTTGCACTTTATCACCAGCATGGTCTCACTGTTGAGGCAGCAGGGAGAAGGGAAAGGATCTGCCTTGTAAATGTTATACTTTGAAACCTACTTGGTGCCAACGTGACCTCTCTGCCTGGCACGTACCTGCTCGCCAAATGGACGTCCCAACATCTACCTGAGGAGACTTCGTGGCACCAACAAATCCAAGGGCATCTTCCAAAAACTGTATCTTCTTGCTAAACTGCATCTCCAAGATGGGGATTGCTCCTGGCATCTTGGCTGAGAGGAGGCGGAAGGAGGTGTCGGGTTTGCCAATGAATCTCTGCCGGACGCTGATCTCGTAGGGTGTGTGAACTCTGATATCATCCACGTCCCTCGACTCGAAGCGATGAATGACCTGACCACTGGAGTCACTGATTTCCAAGCCAGAAGTAAAGAGAGTGAGTTTTCCTGGCTTGACATTTGAGTCTGTTCTGTGGGTGATAATAACTGGAATTCTAATTAGGATTCCTTCCTGGTTCTTCGAATCGGAAACTGCGGCAGTTTCCTTTGGCTTGGCTTCCAGCGGCGCTTTCCAGAGCTTGCTGCTAAAGGGCCACCAAGAAGGAGATTCGAGCTCAGTCAACAACCTAGCAGAGGGGAAAAAAAAAAAAAAAGAGAGGGTTAGAAGGGTAAAAGCCCCAAGGAAAGTCGTGCTACCCCCACCAGTTCAAGATTGTCATCGAACTGGTGATTTCCTACCACTGTGATTTGTCCCCTCGAACCTATTCAGAGCATCCGTTTGACAAACCAGCTTTGCTTCGTTTGTTAACACATTGCAAAACAGTTCCAGAATCACACTGCTCTAATGGGAGAAACCTGACTTCCAACTGGATTTACTCAGGCCAATTTACACCCATCTGTTCTTCAGCTAACACTCCTTTCACCTCAGTGTTTCCATGCTCGGCCATCACTGCCACCGCTGCCTTTGTTCTACTCCTTTCTACCTCAGCCTCATAATCTGATGTCACCTTTTGCTTTGCCTCCATCATTAGTCAAAACACTAGGAGTGCAAAGTTGAGGCTGGAAAATCCTGTAGAGTCTGCCTCACCATCAATCATAGAATCACAGAATGATAGGGCTTGGAAGGAACTTCTAGAGATCATCCAGTCCAATGCCCACCTAGATCAGGTCACACAAGCTCGAGAGAAGGAGCCTCAACACCCTCCCTGGGCAACCTGGGCCAGGGCTCCCTCACCCTCACAGTAAACAAGTTTTTCCTTATCAGTGTTGGTGTAGCTCCTGAAGGAGACAGATCTCCTTGCTGGCACACTGGAGCATTAGCTTAAAGGTAACAGATATCATCACTTTATGGAGGAATTGAGCAACTGCTCCCAGGGAAGACCATTGTATAACCAGAAACAACACAGGGAGTCAAACTCCTTATCTCGAAGGGAGAAGATGCACCTAAGCAGGCACTGAAGTTGACTAGCTGTAGGCCAGAAACATCTAACACACTATTAGGAAGAATCAATGACATGGAGGGAACAATCTTTCTGTTGTATTGTCTATCAGTATAGCCCATTGCCCTGGAGTCTTCTCCCAAGGATGTATCATGGTCACAGATCTCTTTTGGTCTAAGAAGTATCAGAAATATCCTTTCCACATAAAAAAAAATGAAGAGAAAGAGAAGTGGCTCATTTTCCCACATGCTGTGCTGCCTATCTGTTAGCATCCCTCTCCAGGTCTGGTCAGGAGGCAGAGGCAGGGCCACAGTCAGCACCAACGATGCTCCATTTCTCTTACTCTCCTCTCATCCCCTGCCTGCCACCTCAACCCATCCTGCTAGCAGAAGACCCTGTATGTCTCAGCCTCAGTGGTTGATGAGGGATGTTTGAAATGGAGATTTCTCAGCCCCTGAGCAGAACAGGAAAGCCAGCTCTGGAGGCACAAATGGAGTCTCAGCTAACCAACTGGAGAGAAGAGGTTCCATTTAAACCTAACAAAAATAAGGCTCTAAGGAAGTTCAATCCCAATCTGAACTGTGTCCTCCTCTACCCCATAAATACCTTCAAGACTATTGAGTGATAAGAGCAAGACCACCTAGAGCAGGGCACACAGGGACTCATCCAGCTGGGTTGGGATGTCTGCAGAGAAGGAGCCTCCACAGCCCATCTGGGCAGCCCCTGCCAGGGCTCCCTCACCTCAACAGGGAAGAAGCTAAGACCACCTAGAGCAGGGCACACAGGGACTCATCCAGCTGGGTTGGGATGTCTCCAGAGAAGGAGCCTCCACAGCCCATCTGGGCGCTCCCTCACCTCAACAGGGAAGAAGCTTTTCCTTGTGTTGCTTTGGAACCTCTTCTGTTCCAGCTTGTCCCCATTGCCCCTTGTTCTGTCATTGGCCATCACTGAGCACAGCCTGGCTCCAGCCTCCTCACATCCCTTACGTAGATGCTTCTAATGAAGCCAGACCACATGCAATAAAAACTCTTTAACAAAACACTGTCACCTTACTGATGCTACCAAAAAAACATTGACTGACTGAAATCTTAGAGATGCCAACCTTATCAGAGCAAAACACCAACTCCTAGTGCTTCATTGCTATTTTGGAGAGCCACCTGGTTTTAATTTGCTTTGAAGTTTACTCCAGAAAGGTGCTGCCTGATAAAACATCCATCCCAGCAGTGCTGCTCTTTTAGCAATGCCTTTATTTCCATGAGGAGTGTGTCTACAGAAGGCTTTGCAATGTTAAAATCCTGTTTAATTTGGCTGCAGACAACGCCTAATCTGAAAGAGGAAGCTCCTAACTGAACACACTTTGTTTACCAGCCAAAAGTTCTGCATTGGCTTCAAAACAAGACCTACTTAAGGAAATACATCTGCTAAGGAAAGAAGACAAAGTCATACTGGGAGTCAACCACTGAATTCATGGAGAGTGGAGGCAGAAGGAATCCATCCAAGAATCTACTCCCAACTAAAGGATGGCCATCAGATATTTCTGGAGGTAGCATGCAACATGAGTAATGGGTCTGGAGCTCTCTGAAAATGCTCCTCAGAGGGGGAAAAGAAAGAAAAGAAGACAGACCAAAGGAGATGTAAGAGAAAGCTCTGCAATAACAGCATCTGAAACAGCACAGGATCGTAGATTTAGGGCTGAATTCTGAAACTGAGGTTCAGCTGAAGTTCAACAGTGACTGAAAAAGCCAGAGCACACGCCACCTTCCAAATTAAAAGCCAAGCTCTCACTTACCTGCTGGAACTTAACAGAACCCCATCTCATCTCAAAGCACGTTTTCAGATCACTTGGTGCATGAAAGAGTTACAACCAATTACCTCAGGGCAACAACAGCTTATGTCTGTGTCTGAACCTATGAAAAGTCATTAATTTCCTGCCACAATCTGGGATTCACTTCATCCCATTCACAGTGAGAAAAGCATTTGATAGCTTTGAGCCTTAATTCATCACTTTAACCCTTTGCCCATCTCCTCCTCTCCCCAGGGTCTGACATCCTGGCAGTGCAATGTCTGATTTACAGGCAAGATTTTTGCTGCTGCACAACCCTAACAACAGCTCCAGCCAATTCCTCTGGCCTTCCACAGAGGAGTCACCTCGTGCATCAACAAACTATATGACCAGTCCTTATATACAGATGAAAATTTGCAAGCAGAGTGTCTTGTCCTCTAACACTAATGTGTGAAACAGCAGCCAGTGAAGCTGGCTTTCTCTTTAGTTTTGGTCATAGAATGGTGGGGGTTGGAAGGGACCTTTAGAGATCATCTAGTCCAACCCTTCTGCTAAAGCAGGTTTCCCTTGCTCAGGGGGCACAGGAACGTGTCCAGGTGGGGTTGGAAACCTCCTGAGAAGGAGCCTCCACACCCTCCCTGAGCAGCCTGGGCCAGGGCTCCCTCACCTCAACACTGAAATACTTTCTCCTTATGTTTAAAAGTAACTTTTTATATTCCAGCTCCTTTCCATCACCTCTTGTCACTGGATACAACAGAAAAAAGTGCTGCTGCTCATGTTTCTTTGCTGCCCACCAGCACTGCCAGGTCCCTCTCCTGAAGCTGCTCTCTAGCAGGTCACCTCCAGCCTGTCCTGGGGCTGGTGGCTGTTCCTCCTCAGCTGCAGAAAGGAACCTGGTTCTCTTTGTGAAAGGCACCAGCATCAGTGTGGTGTTGCTTGAACCTTGAACTAGCAGATGTAGGAGTTTGTAACCAGAGTTTCCTTCTGCACAAAAGCTGCTCCATGTGCAAAACAGTCCTGCACAACATTATCCATGTAGTTACCTCTCAGCAAGCAAAGAAAGCAAAGAGTCCCAGAGCCTGAGCAGACCTCAGCCTGTTTATCTGTGTTAACAACCTGAATTGGCCAATATCTAACAATCAAATGAGCTTCAATCACAGTCCTTCCCCATTCTCTTGGTTAGAGACACGAAACAAGATGCCATCAGTTTCAGAGGAGACTTTAGGTGCAAGGAGGAAGCATCTTGATGAGAAAACACACAAACACACACATAGACTATGCTACAAAGCTGTTAGAACTCCTCAAAAAGCACAGTGCAATTGAACACAGTTTTGCTAATGGTTTCTGGGCTGCACTTTAGCCTGCAAGCAAGCAAGATGGCCAGGCTCTTCATCCTGTAGATAAAAGAGCATCTCAGCTAACATTTGGTCAATGCCTGCCTTTATTTTTTTCCATTTGTTAAAAATCAAAGCATCCAGCTCTTGAGATTCATGAGGACAAATAATACCTCCCAGTGCATCTTAACCCAAAACAAAACTCTCTTCCAAAAAACCAAGGAGCAGGTATTTGTTTTCCTACTCATTGTTTATTGCTACAGAACTTTCAAAGCTTTCAGTCCTCTTGGCTTTGCATGAAAAGGCTATGGAGAGTATCATCAGAATCATTGTGAAATCAACACTTTTCTTTCAGACACCATATCCATCTGAAAACAGATGCTTCTTCCAAAAACAACTACTTTGAACTTTATTGTGTTTGTTTCTTCGTGCAGGTGTCAGAGCTTTTAAGAAGACACTCGTAGCTGTATATCTTCAGGCATTGTAATGCTACTCTTAACCTTGCTGTCTGGTTTGGACTGCTATCAAATGCAACCTGCAGCATACGAAACAGCCTGGAACTATTCACTTGGAATGGTAATTAAGGGTAAAGCAATAATGTTCTGGTTAAGGCAACGACCATTTACTGTTCACATCGAGTCCTGCAACAGCTAATGTTAAGCAACACCTCACAAGTGCTCCAAATGTCTTATTTCAGTTGTCTAAGGCAGCATTTGGGGGTTAATTTGGGTCAAATACACTGCCTGAAGTGCCTGATTGAGATTCCAACAAAGCTGTCTCTGCAGCTCCTGCAGCCCCACATTCTGCAGACAAAGCCCAACCAGTTCCTGTGTGACCTGCTCTAGGTGGTCCTGCTCTGGCAGAGGGGGTTATACTGGATGAGCTTCTGAGGTTCCTTCCAACCCTTTTACCATTCTGTGATTCCACCTAAACCTAAAGGCAGGGAGTATTCCACATGAGGTTAAAAGCAGTGCAGCTTGACAGCACAA
>WBNH01003391.1:0-68944 GCA_013401255.1 Urocolius indicus | reverse complement strand
CAGGCCGTGAGCGGCAGCGCCGCCTCCGTGCTGTGCAGCCCCGCCGCGGCCGCGTCCGCGTCCGCCGCCGCCGCGCACGCCCCCGACAGCTCCTCCGGCGCCGCGTGCACGAACGTGTTGGAAGGCTTGCAGGGCCGCCCCGGCGCCGTCACCCCGCGCCGCGCCAGCATGTTCTCGCAGTAGCGGTGCGCGGCGAGCACCGGCGTCCGCGGGTAGTCCACGTGCTGCCGCAGGAACTTCTCGTAGCGGCTCTCGGCCGGCGCCCCCGGCACAGCCGCCAGCAGCAGCGCCGCGCACAGCGCCCAGCCCGCCATGGCCACCTGCGGAAAGCGGCGTCAGCGCACCCCAGCTGGATAACCACACCCCAAACACTCGATTCGTCCACCAACTGCCCTCGCCAGACACCCGGGTTCCTCGCAAATCCCTTCTACATGGATGGGCGTTTCCCCCAACCCCGCCGCAGATGCCTGTGGATCACACGCGGATGTCTGGGTCCCTCTACACAACACTCCGTGGGCACCAGGGGCCCTGGCAGTTCTGCATTGCCCAGAAGCTTGGATCCCCTATGGAACACCCCTGGGTCCCCTACAGACCTGCCCCCTCACCTGGATCCCCTACATATACTTCCTTCCCCTCTGGGTGCCTGGGTTCCTCACAGTCCCCTCCCGCAGACGTTCTGGTCCCTCACGCATCCCTCACCTGCACCTGCGTGTATGCCTCACCCTTCTGATCGCAAGGTCTCCGGGATCCCCTCCCACTCCTCCGTGCCTCTTTTATACTGGCCCCAGCTGAGCCCAATGGGCAAGGATTCAGGAGGAGGGGCAGGACAAAGAGCAAAGTCCAGCAGATGTGTTGGGAAAGCCAGACATCCAGGAGGCCCCACTCTCCCTCATGCCCCCTCTGCCCCTTCCCCACCAAGGTCATTAGGTAGTCATTAACGAACCACATGACTGGCTGCCCACATCTCCTCGGGTGCCCCCTTCCCTGGGCCATGTGTGCCATGGCAGGCAGGACACCTGGGTCCCCTCTGGTAGCATGGCAGGACACCTAGATCCCCATAGCAGGGGCAGGATGGCAGTATCACCTCTGGGGCACCTGGCAAATGCACCAGCACCTCTTGGACAATGTGGGATGTTCACAGCTGCCCTGCACTGCGTCTGGAGCTGTGTCCCCCTTCTCCCCATGCCCCATTGCAGGCAAGCCTGGGGAGTGGCAGGATGCATTGTGCCTCGCTGTTACCTCAGTGAGGCAGCCACGAGCAAAGAGCCGGGAGCTAGCCTGAGCCCATCAAAAAGTCACCTCTTCCTCTCAACCATCAGGGAGAACCTGATGGAGCCTCATGGAGATCACGTGCCCTCCAGAGGGAAAGGAATGCAGTACACAGGAAAGGCTGTCACCAAGCGGCCTCCATCCTCCTCTTCAAAGAGATGATAGAGACTGTGATGAGAAGGGGCAAGTGGAGGAGGAAAGTAGACAGAAGCCCTCAACTGCCCTTCATCTGCAGGAGCAACCAAGTTTGACCCCGAGTTTGTCAGGGAGCACAGTGACACTGGATGCTGATGCTCCATGAGTGGGCCTCAGTGCTAGGGCCATGGGCTGATGACAGATGCACCCTTTGAGTGTGTGTCACATTCAGACCTGACCTACTTGTCCCCAAGTACAGCATAGCACTTCCCCCTGTCTGTCACAGGCTCATCATGTCCTTCAGCTGGGGCAGGCTCAGTTCTGGGTACCACCTTCCCGAAAAAGTCTGGAAAAGTGTGGCCACGACAAAAGTGGACAGCGCTCTGCCCTGGGCTGCAGTGGCATCTCTATGGCTCCGTTAGCCTCTCAAGAAATCCTCCTTGGTGATCCCCTTCCTTGCAGTGGGAACAGCTCAGGCACCTGGCCAAAACCTTGCAGACGTGGAAAATCAGTGCAGCCCCCTTGCTGAGTCCCTGAGGCTGAGAAGCCCCTGCTCCTGCTGGGTGGGTAAGCAGGACGGCGGCTCTCCTCACCATCTCACACGTGAAGTGTAAGACTCAGGCTCACCGGAAGCAGTTGTACAAAATCAAGGGTTGGAATTTAGTTTATGAGCCACCGTCCCTGGAGGTGTTTAAGAGACCGGTGGATGTTGCACTTAGGGAAATGGTCTGGTGGTTGACAGGGCTGGGATAAAGGCTGGACTCGATGATCTTGAAGGTCTCTTCCAGCTGAAATGATTCTATGATTCCATTATGGCAACAGATATAACAGATTTGAGGCTGTGACTGGTAAACACACTTACTGCAGTAGCACTCATATTTGATGAAACTGTCACCAATACTTATCCCAGGGAATTCCTCATCACAGAGTGAAAACACACAGTTCTTACCAAGCAGGCGTCCTTGTCTTGGTGCAGGAACAGGAGTACAGCCCGTTGGCTGTCGCGTCTGGGTCTTCAGTCTCTCTCTTCCTGCTGTGTCTCTCTAAGCCAACTTGAGAAGAAGCAGAACAAAAGCACTCAAAAGGCTAAAAAACAAACAAAAGTAAAAACCAAAACCCCTCAATCTCCCTCTCCCTGGGGATTTTTATGCCCCAGACTTCTCTGCCCCTGTCTGGGGTGACGTTTAGCATGATTTGGGTGGGGAATTGAGGAACACAGGCATCTATGTTTAGCATCGACCTCTTTTTGCTCATTATCATATTTAGGGGTGTCCAAGGGGTGTTAACTTTCGTATCAATTTCATGGTTAATGAAGCAGTTATCTCACTCTGGGCACTGTGGCCTTGCTGAGGCCATTTTGAAGCTGTTTTTCTGCCTGATCCCACAATTTATAGCAGAAACGGGACCATCTTGCCACCACAGGGCTGCTCCTCATGCTGACCTCTCAGGCTTCCACTTCCCAGGTCTGCACAAGAGATAGGTGGGCACCGGTACTTTTAACCCTTTGTGTGCGGTTCCCATCCCTGGACACACCCTGCCTTCCACTCAGCCGGTGTGGGTGGGAAGGAGATGCTGCCCACCCCCACCAGGCCTGGACGCCTGGCAAGTGTCCCCATCAACCCTGTGTCCCAGCACCGTCACTAGCTGGTACGACACAGGTGCCTGTGCTAAAGCCTGCCCTAACTGGGGGATCAGTTAGGCATCCTTGCCAGAGGTTGCTCTAAGGTCCATGGGTGAGCTGCAACCTGTGATCCCTTCTTCAGGCCTCAGGGGAGCTCCGACTGCCCCGGGCACCGCATCTCTTGTCTCGCACCGCTGCCCACGCGGGCGGAGTGCCGGGAGCCTCCTCCTGCCCCGCGGCCCGGCGTGAGCTGTGGAGCGCCAGGGCGACGCGTCGCAGCGACAAGCCGGGGGCTGCGTGCGCGGCTCGGGGTGCGCAGCGTGCCCGAGGGCGGGCTCCGCGCGCCTCTGCAGAGCGGAGCGGAGCGGGGCAGCCGGCCCCTTGGCGCTGTGCGAGCCGCAGCTCCCCGCTGTCCCCCAACTTCGTCGCGGCGCGGGCGAGGCCTGCGCGGGCCGGGGCTGTCGGCAGGGCTGCCCGCGCCTCTGCGGGCTCAGGGGCGTGAGCTCCACTCCCCTGCTAGAATCTCAGCCCTCGGGAGAGTGACCACCATCCCTCGGGCTGTTGCCCGGCCAGCGCGGCCCGTCCTCGGCCTGAGCCGCCTCCCCCAAAGCAATGCCCCCGTGCCGTGCCGTGCCGTGCCGTGCCGTGCCGTGCCGTGCCGTGCCTGCACAGCAGGGCCCGGGCAGCCGCCCGCCCCGCAGCGCGCCGTNGCCCCACTCTCGTATAATCTCGCGTGAGCGGCCGCTTCCGGCCTTTTCGTCGGCGGGGCGGGACCATGGCGGTGGGAAAGAACAAGCGCCTCACCAAGGGCGGCGAGAAAGGCGCCAAGAAGAAAGTGTAAGGGCGGCCGGGAGAGGGGGCGCCGGGGCTCGGGGGCACCGGGCGGGGCGCCGCGGCCGCAGGATGGCGCGGATGCGGGGCGGATGACGGCGGATGGCGGCCGATGGCGGCCGATGGCGGCGGGCCGCTGCGGTCAATGGCGGCCTCCGGGCGCGGGGCGAGCGGCGTGGCGGCGAGGCGGGGGCACACAGCCCGGGGCGCCGGGCGGCGGGGGCTCCTGAGGCGCTGGGTGGGTTCTTTGTCGTCTTAATCTCGTCGTATTTCAGCAGCTGGTTTCCGTCTCTCTGAAGTAAGTTGAAATGGTTCCCTGCCCCATCGATCGGTGGGGGTGGTGCCGCCTGCGTTCACGTGCTCTCACCAGCCTGTTCCCTGTTGAACTTGAAAGTGTTACACGGTGATCCGTTTCGCAGAGCAAACGAGGAGAAGGCCTGTCTTCAGCCTGCTTTAACCTGAGGAAAAAAAATCACTGAAGCGTCTTTTCTGTTTTATTTAAATTCAGGGTTGACCCTTTCTCCAAAAAGGACTGGTACGATGTCAAGGCGCCAGCAATGTTTAATATCCGAAACATCGGGAAGACGCTTGTCACCAGGACTCAAGGAACTAGTGAGTAGTGGGTGGGTTGTGTGGTAGAGGGAGGTGCAGTTGTTCCATTCGCTGGCTCCAAATGAGACTTGCTTGAAGAACTGCCGACAAGTAGATTTTGCTCATTGCATAATGAAGGGAGCTTAGTTGCAGGGAGGTTAGTAAGGGGTGGTCCTTTTTTCTACAAGAGAACCAAACCATGGATATGCTGCTGAAGGGCAGGCCTGGAGTTGTTGATGAGCCACTGTGGTGCTGTGATGAGTTTAGAAGTTTAGAATTAAGAAGTCACTCTGATGATGGCAGAGGCATGGAGACAGTGTTACAGGAGACCTCGGTCGTAATAGAATCATAAAGATCATTGTGTTAGAATTCTGGGACTGACAACTGGAGCTTGCAAGTAAAGAGACCTCTCTGTTGAAAGCTAGAGTTACTAACTTAATGGGAGCGTGGGCACATGGTTTTGATGTGGTCTGGTACACCTTAGGAAGAGGAGACCAATGTTCAGAATACAGGGTGATCTGGGTACAGATGAAGGGTCCCTGTGTAGAATGGCTAAATAATTGTATTATGCTATTCTGCTTGCCTTTAAATTTACAAAGATGGTCCTTATCTTGAGCTGGATGTGTGTGAAACAAGTAAAATAAGGATCCCTGTAAACCAGGTGTGATTCAGGCAGTGTTAGGATGTGAGTTGTTAGAGGTAGAGCTGTGACATGACTGCTTGGGTGATTGTTGCTGGTTTTTTAATTTGCTTGAGGCATTTTGTTTTCATTATTGTTCATGATTTCCAAACACTTTGTTGTAACCCTTTTCTCTTCAGAGAAGGAATGCTGCTTTTCCACACTCTGGAGTCTGCAGTACGCTGCCATTTTTCTGTTGTGTCCAATACAATTACCTTAAAAAGTCCCACAAAGTGAACAAAACATAATATTTGGTTCTATTAGTTGATTTAATCTTGTTCAAGATAAGTCTAAACTTCAGAGCTTTGAAGCTAGTGGCATGACAGAGTCCAGAGCGGTAGGGGTTGGAAGGGACCTAGAGATCACCCAGTCCAAAACCCCCTGCCAAAGCAGGTCCGCCTCCATCAGGTGGCACAGGTTGCTCTCCATTGGGAAGGCTGGAATGCAAATTCAGTGTCTGATTTGAGTTAATGCTTTTCTAACGTTAATGAAAGGCGTTTTAACTTGCTTTCTAAACCAGAAATTGCCTCTGACGGGCTGAAGGGGCGTGTGTTTGAGGTGAGCCTGGCTGATCTGCAGAACGATGAGGTTGCCTTCCGCAAGTTTAAACTGGTAACCGAGGACGTTCAGGGCAAAAACTGTCTGACCAACTTCCACGGGATGGACCTCACCAGGGATAAAATGTGCTCCATGGTCAAAAAATGGCAGGTGCGTGAGGATCGGGGCTGGCGTGGGTGAGTGTGTGGCGGTGGCCGCAGGCACGTGGAGTGGAATGGGCAGCTACTCTTGGGGGTCGGGCCTGTGGCTTTGGGGAGCCTGTCTGCCGTGCTGATGCTGGGGGACTCTGATTTCAGACAATGATCGAAGCCCACGTGGATGTCAAAACAACGGACGGGTACCTGCTGCGCCTCTTCTGCGTGGGTTTCACCAAGAAACGCAACAACCAGATCCGCAAGACCTCCTACGCCCAGCACCAGCAGGTCCGGCAGATTCGCAAGAAGATGATGGAAATCATGACCCGAGAGGTCCAAACCAATGACCTGAAAGAAGTTGTCAATAAGCTGTAAGCTCGCTCTGAGTTCGTGGTTTTTTTTCCCCCTCCCCTGCAGTTTAAGTAGCTGTTTGTTGGTCAGTCATTAGCGAGGACCTGGGGATGTTCACGCTTCCTGTGCAGAGACCAGGCAGGCTGCCTCTCATGGTGAAAACTGGAATACTTCCTCTCTGCATCGTATTTGACTTCCATCAGCTCTCACATTTGCATCGGTGTAACATCAAGCTCTCCTGAGATGTTTTCATTCCTGTTTCTCCAGACTAAAATTGTCATTCCGATCATTTGGGGCTGTGAATGTTCTGGGAACTTCTAGTAGAAGGAAGTTCTCCAAAGTGCAGTGTCTGCTTCCAAAAGTCGGATCGCAGACGTGCTCTCAAAACGAGCATGCTTGCACCACATCCCTTTTCACATTGCAAGGAAAACATCCTAGAAGCTAAAGGTCAGGGAAACTGTCGGAGAGCAAAGGTAATGCTGATGATGCAACCTCCTGCCGAGTATTATGTGTGCGTATGCGTATTATACGCATATGTGTGCCTGTAATATCAAGCGTTCTTTGAAGGTTGCGTTGCTGACGAAGAAGCAGGGACCGTTTCTAACATTGAGGTACTGGTGTGCTCTGTGATTTCTCAGGATCCCAGACAGCATTGGCAAAGACATCGAGAAGGCGTGCCAGTCCATCTACCCACTGCACGATGTCTACGTCCGCAAGGTGAAGATGCTGAAGAAGCCGAAGTTCGAATGTAAGTCACTTACTGCAGAAGGGTGTGGGAGGCCCTTAGTTGAAAAATGCATTTGCTTCTGGATGAAGGTGTTAAAGCAGCATCCTCAGCTTCAGTAGCTGTTGTAGTAGAAAGGCTTTTCTTTCTAGTCCCACGGTTGGCTTTTGGATTTGAAAGCCAAGCAGTGATTGTTCAGTTCAGAGCCTTTTAGAACTCTTGCCCTGGAACTGCTGCTGGGTGTTTAAAGGCTTTGGCTTGGGAATGAATGATGACAAAATGTTTCGGTCCCAGATGACACGGAGTGATTCCACTTTTCCATTTTCTGACATTCCCATATAATGCAGTACTAGGTGCTTGGTTATAAACTTTTTAGTTTTTAAAAAAAAAGAGGCAATTTGCAGTTTCATTATGTAGCACTTCTTGCGCTGCTTGTTTTCATGTGACTGTCAGTTGCTGCAGCAGCATCTCCTTGCCTGAGCTTTTCAAGCTTGGGCTTGGTCATACCCCCGTCAGGTGTTGCTCGGGTGGTTTGGTTTGTATATCATGAGCGATTCGGTAGCGTAAAACTGTTCAAACAGGTGCATCTCTCACTCTTTATGATACTTCTTGTTTCCAGTGGGCAAGCTGATGGAGCTGCATGGCGAAGGTGGGGGTGCTGGGAAGCCTTCTGGGGACGAGGCAGGCACTAAAGTAGAGCGAGCTGATGGATACGAGCCGCCCGTCCAAGAGTCTGTCTGAAACTACAAATGCACGGAAAATAAAAGTTTTAACGTACAGAACTGATGTTTGGTGCCTGTGTCGCCGCTGGGCAGTGCTGTGTTGGTACTGGGTTTGCGGGTGGGCCTTTTTACCAGGCAAACCTATTGCCTCGCTTTAAAAAAAGGAAACACTTTCTTGGAGAGCTGCTTTTCCCAGTTGGCCCTACGGGATGGGTGGCAGCAGGGAGGGTTGTCCTTTCTGAACAAGGGAACTGCAACACCCAAAATTCTGTCTGTTGTCTCCCAGTAACGCCCAGAATTCTGCAGAGCGGAGCTGCTGTGGTCATTCGCGGCAGCTGTGCTGGTGACAGGCGCTGTGAGGAGCAGCAGTGTGTGGGGAACGGGGGTGCCTCGCAGGGAAGCTTCATGTACCACAGTCTTGTCTTTTAGGGAGGTCTGGGATTTATCCAGGTGACTTCAGAACTATGTACCATGTGTGTCAGAGCTTCCTGGTGGCAGCTTGCTACGACCTCTCGTGGGATGGATTTAGTCTCTGATAGTCCAAAGGTGTTAAAGGGTCTTGGGTTCTGATTTTGCTGACAAAAGTGATGGTAGTTTTGAGCAACGTGGAAATGCTGAAGAACAGAGTTGTACGTAGTTTTCAAACCTCTCAGAACTGAGGGCTAACTTCAGGGGAAAAAATTGAGGGGGAACGCAGTGGTCTGTGTTCTGAACAGAAAGGCACTGAAGTGAGTTGCTGAGTAATTCAGGAGTGTGTTTTTGCTTGTTCAGCTTATGCCGCCTTAAAAACTGGAGAGTTTTTTTCTGGTTAAAACAAGGGGGTGTTTTGCACCATCAGCATTGTTCATTTTGGATTGGGCAAGAAACTGAACTTTGTGCAATTGTTGGTAAGTTTGTGATCTAAAGTCTGGAAACAAAACTAAAAGTGACAGATTTGGAGAGGTCACTGAGGTAGTGATGGCTCTTGCAGTGAGCTGCGAAAGAGCTGGAGACATGAAATGGAATGAACGTAGGGCAATGTTACTACTGCTGCAATAGAGGTTTGAGGGGTGTGGGGATGTGGTTTCACCTTTTCCTAGCTGATGATTCTGGTTTGGAGCAAGAAATACGCAAAATTAATGTTTCATAGTTTATTTAGAAGTCTACAGGGGATGTGATTTCATGGTGTGATTCCAAGTGACTTTCAATATAGGGGAATTATGCTTCAAATGGCTTATCAGTTTGACCTGCCAGAGAGCAGCTGTGCAGAGAGGGACCTGGGACTCCTGGTGGACAGCAAACTAACCATGAGCCAGCAATGTGCCCTCGTGGCCAAGAAGGCCAACGGCATCCTGGGACGCATCAAGAAGAGCGTGGCCAGCAGGTCAAGGGATGTTCTGCTCCCCCTCTACTCTGCCCTGGTGAGGCTTCATCTGGAGTCCTGTGTCCAGTTCTGGGCTCCCCAGGTCAGGGACAGGGAACTTCTGGAGAGAATCCAGTGCAGGGCCACCAAGATGATCAGGGGACTGGAACATCTTTCATGAGGAAAGGCTGCGGGAACTGGGGCTGTTCAGCCTGGAGGAGACTGAGGGGGACCTCAGTAATACTTACACGTATTTAAAAGGTGTATGTCAGGAGGAGGGGGCGGCACTTTTTTCTGTAGTGTCCGGTGACGGGACTAGAGATAATTGACATGAGCTGGAACGCAAAAAGTTCCGCTTAAACATAAGGAGAAGCTATTTTACTGTGAGGGTGAGGGAGCCCTGGTTCTACGATTCTGCGAGTTAATATTCAGGTAACTGTTTTTTATTGGGTTGTAAATACGGGCCTGCTTTTTCCAGGTTGTGTAGTGGAAGGGTGGCGAGTGCTTTTCAGCTGAGACAGCAGGAAGCAAGTGTTGCTTTTCCATCGGTACAGCTGAGGCAGGTGTCCTTGTCCTCCCAGGAGCCACAGTCACTTTTTTTGAAGCCGTAAATTGCAAGAAATGCCCTTTCACTATATAAATAAGAACTTGTTGCCGGAGTTGGAAAAACAAGGCATGGTTCAGGGTGTGCATGGCAAGGTTAAGGATCCTTGAACCTACTCCAGATGCGTACAAGTTAGCTACGTACAGGTGTATGTTCAAGATCTGTTGGAGCTTTCTAGTCACGGCTGTGTGCTGGGCCGCGTTTTCTCTGCTTCACAGTAGTTCCACCAAAGCCACCTGAATGGGCTGCAAGAGCAGGAGAGTCAAGACATCTTGAGGCGGTGTTTCTAAGTGAGCTCACTTCTGAAAACTCGTCTTTTATCCTGGTACTGTACTTCAGCTGCATCTCAGAGGAGCAGGTGTTGCAAAAAGGCCAGTCTGAGAGATCTGGGGAAAGAACAAGAACTTGCCTCTTCTGTTTCTTGGAGCAGTAGGCTGCTGGTGTTACGACACAGGGGCTCTGGGTAGATGTACGCTTTCTAAAATGATTTCAGATGGGGGAAAAAGTAAGCAGGAAGGAAAAAAAATATGAGACCCTCTATACAAACATCAGCTGGCAAATAACCTGTATGAATTCTACAGCGTGTAGAATTGCTGGTGGGCTCAGTGTCAGCCTGTGCTGTCCTCACCAGTTGCCAGGTGTGATGACGGCTGGTGCTGCCGGTAGCATGTGCCATCGATCCTGCAGTGAGTGTAAGTGTGAAATGCACCGGAGCCTGAGGCCTGGAATAAACTTCTGGAGCCCCTGGGATTCTCCGTGAGGGGTTTGCATTATTTGTAAAGAGATCTGGTACTACTGTAGTATCTGTTTGGCAGTGTGGGGTGAGTTGTTTTTATGTTGGGTTAAATAGATAAATGGGATGAGATCTATCAAGCCCGGGAGCTGGACTAGATGATCTCTGAAGGCCCCTTCCAACCCCTGCCATCCTATGTTTCTAAGCCCAAGGGGCGAGCTCAGCCCTCCACAGCACAAGACAATAAATATGGCATCGTGGTTTAATTATAAAAATTTTATTGGTTAAATACATTCTTAATTTACAGAGGTACCATATAACAAACTTACTGGACTTAACAAAGATTTACTTAGGACGCCGTTAATTGTACACAGAGCAAAACCACCTTCCTTGAAGATATTTCCAGAGGGTGGGTCAAACAGACGATGTTCTGATAAACGAGGCTTTGATTAGCATACTAAGGTCTAGCTGAATTTCAAGGTTACGGCTGAAACTTGCTACTTTATCACAGTTAGGATTCCACCTAATGAGGGATGAGTTCCACCTCATTCTCGCTTTTTTTTTTTTGCAGAGCATGTACAGTCCACCATAGGCTACGATCTGCACGCAGCTTCGTGACGCTATTAGGCATCAAGTCATAAAAGAGAAGGCCTTCCCGTAAAAGCCAAGCGTGGAACTTGGCTGCGTTGGCCCGGGCGGGCGGGCTCGGCTGCCTGCAGCAGGGCCGGCAGCCTTCAGGGGGCGCTCACGCCCTCCCTTGCCTCGCTGCTGGCCCGGCCTGCGAGGCTCTGCTGCTGCTGCTGCTGCTCCCGCTCCCGCCCCGCGCCGCAGGGAGCCAGCCGGGCACGGGCACGGGGCACGCAGCTCGCTCTCATCCACTGACAGGCACTGACGTTACACATTCAGTGGAAGTTACAAAAACAACAGGTCAATACACACTTATAAAAACGGGCAAGAGGAAATTGAAAAAAAAAAAAAAAAACAACCCCAAAAATATATTAAAAAAAAAATCAGTTCTGCTTTTGAGGCTGGTATCAAAATCTTAGAAAACTGCCAGACAAACAGTAAGTAAACATCCTACACTGAAGCCTCCCCCAGCACGCCGGCGCTGTGGCCCATCGGTGGACGAGCTGGGTGGTGTTTGTTGGCCTGGGCTTTGCTTGGTGCTGCTGTTTCCCCCCCCCGCAGCCCTCGCTGGAGGGTTGGGAATTGTGTTGGCACAGGTCATGGAAGAAGCCTGTTGTAATAGAGCGACCCACTCTGTGGCTGAAAAGTCTTTGGGTGGGCTTGCAGGAGTCAAGGGAAGCTGCCTCTCTGTAGGTTTGTTTCCTTGGATTTCTCTAAGAGGAGATGACTCTCTTGTTGGAATAAACAATAAGAACCTTGGGAATCTCCTGACAGAGCTCGGAGAGTGGGAAGGGCTGTCTTCAGAGGTGGGCTTGGGTTAAAGTTTGATTCCATGGGAGGTGTGCAGAGGGCTGCTTGGGCATGGTTAAAACTGACTAATAGCTGTATCGATTTGTTTTGTTTCCACACATCTCAAATAGCACATAATTTAGAGTCGGTTTTGGAATGTTAATCCCCTTAATGAAAGTAGAAAACCTGTTCTTGGCTCATTAAAACTTTGTGAGATCTCCATCTCCCAGCTGTGTGACACAACACTCGTATTCATGAAGCTTCTAGAGGAAAATAATAAATCCCGACCCAACCCGCGTCCGTATTTGCACGTACTGTGACACAGCAGTGACTGGGCGGAACAAAGTGGTGCTGCGTGTTCCTCAGGCTCGTTTGTGCTGAGCTCTAGCCTGCTGCTGAGACTGGACACCCATTCCTGCTGCAGGGCAGTCCTTGGGTTCAGGTTTGGTTGTCCGCTTGTTCCTGCCTGCTGTGATGGTACCGGCTGTGTGTAGGAGGTGAAGGCTACCCCATTAGACACCCATTTAGATGTGCCCCGATCTTTTGCGGCAGCAGCTCTTTGTTGCCATAAGCCCTGGTATTGATAAAGCCACAGGCAGGCACGTGGCCAAGTCAAAACTATCTATCTCAAGGTCAGTCATGATGATTCTAGTTTCCAGTCTCCATCCACCCCACAACTGTTGGCCCTTCTGCAACCTGAACTCCCAGACCCACAAAGAAAAACCCCATAAGGGTATCTTGCTCCCTAGTGACCCGCGTCTCCCTGAAGTGATGACTCATGCCCAACAGCTCACTGATTCCTTTTTCTTGGAGAGTACACAAGTGATGGCACACCGTCAGCACGGAGAGAGTCAACTGCAGCATAGGCTTTTCCTACTCTAGGCTGATGCAGTTAGCAGTTAAATTAATCAAGGTGCACTTAAGTATTTTGTCAGGAGCCAAGTGTTGCAAAAAGGGATTTACTGCTACGAGTCCCTATAATGTGAAGCTGCCTCGATCATGTCTGTCTTAGTTTGTCACGCCAGTCACACTGCTGCTTTTTACTAAATGCCTTTGTTAGAGCTTCTTGAAGCAAGCCCTTGTCAGGCGTGTTTTCCTTAAGGCATCGCCAGACCATTTATAATGATGCTCAGTATAGTTGGTATGTGGTAACAAACTGGAAACTAATCCCCTGTCTGCTGAAAGCTGAGACCAAGGCTGTGTAATATCCTTCATGTTAAGGATAGGAATAGGGTTCTTGAAGTATGTTCCAGTGCTTGAGTGACAAATGAAATGCAGACAGAGTGAGGACTGGCTTTCCACTTACATGAAGGGGGTGGAGGGGCACATAGCTGGAATAGTACAGCTACTGTACGGAGGGGATCTGAGAAAGCTCAGTAAATGCTGGCTGTCACGATGAACTTCAGCTGGGAAAGAAGGGTATGATGGTGCTCAAAGAACAGAGGGCAGTAAAAAAACTCTAAACCTGTATCCGGAAAGGAATGAGGGGAAAGGAGGAAGGTCGAAGATGATTCACATAAATTTGAACATTGTTATTTGTTGAGAGGCAAAACACTTAAAAGTTCTACTTTTGTCACCTTCTTCTTGTATGAGCAGCTTAGGCTAAGAATAGAACAATACTACACAAGGATTTGCTTCTGAGTTTTCCCTCTTACCAGTATGAGAACTGATAGTTTTCTGCTATGAAAGATCAGTTATCTTCCTTATTCTCTAAGTCACAAATCAAGGGGAGGCTACCGCTAACAAGGAAGTCGAGCAGTAATGAGACCCGAATATCAAACTTGATCTACCACTGAATGCTGTAATTACACCCTTACAATAATATTTTAAATTCAGATTTTTTAAAAAGAAGTTTTTAAAGAAGCCCAAAGAAGCTGACTTTACGCAGACTTGGCATGATAAATGTAATACCAGATAGTAAACATTACTAGAATGCTATTTAAGTTAAAATGGTGTTGCACCACAGTATTTCCTTAATTGGAAACTGCTACGAATCCTGCTTTTTACTTGCTCTCAGAGCATTTGTGAAGCATGACTACATACACTGTCACAAAAGACTAAGATTTTCTTATTTGACTTGGAGATACGACTACGACTGTCTAGAAAAAGTAGTGCAAAACATTGATAGTCAAAACACGTTGATGTCATTGCTGTGCCTTTAGGATAGAAAACATTCTCTCCCAAGTGTGGGGAGTACAAAGACAGGCAACACTTCACGGTGTTTTTAAAATCTGAACAAAGTTCTTGGGAAATATCCCAGACTTTCCTTGTATCTCTCCACTCATCCAGTCCTCGTCTACAGATGCCAGCTCTGTTATCGTATCGCCCGCCTGTAAGAGAAGGAGTAACATGAGCCAGTACAGCTTGCTGAGCAACGCTAATGCACGGAGCTGACCTTACTCAGAAGCGATTACTATCAATCAAAGAGAAGTGGGATGGGGCTAGTCTCCTCTGCTGCTTATATCTCTGTGGGGTTTTTTTGCCAAAACCAGCCGAAGCTTCTCTTAAGGTAAAGACTTGTCTATGGTGAAAAATCAGCGCCTTCTGGTAGGGAAAAGAGCCCTGCTGGGTAACTCCTTGGCGTCCTTAAGCTCTCCCGGGAGGCAGGGACATTAGAGGGCTAGATCACAGGCCCCTCCCTTACTTGTTATACCTGTGTGTGTTTCCCTGCTGGTTATGAGTGTTCCTTTTCTTGAAGCATTTCAAAGCTGGTTTGTTGTGTTTTTTTTTCCCCTCAGTACAGCCCCAATATTTTCCAGCACTTGGAAACTTCCCCGAAAAGGAATAGTAGTCATGTAAGTAGTTCAGTGTGGCTGTTAAATGCACCTCCCATGTTTGATCCTTGTTCCTGTTCTCGTTGTCCCATGCCACAACCTTTTGTCTGGAATATTGCCATGGCCCTGGCCTGTCTTCCAGCGCCTCTCCTAAAGAATCACCTAGCCTTTCAGCAGGGCAAGCTGTTCATACTAAAACTCATTGTTTTGCTAGTTTTCTAGAAGAAGAGGAAACGGTGTGTTCCAGCTGGTAAACACAATTCTGGGCCTGCTGTGGAAGTCTGCTGTATCTCACAAATTGCTTTTGAAGACACAGCTACCTAAATCTTGACTTTGAATCTACAGGTTTCTTGTTCATGCTGCTTAATATTATCTGGGCATGCAGCAAGTATTTAATTCCTCCCCACGCTCCCACAGCAACTAGGTACTGTTCTGCTTAGATTTTGCTGTACTAGGTGTCCCTCAGAAGCACTGCTGCTGTAGCACTGGCACTCTTATCCTCCTTCTCACTGCTGTCCTTGTCTCGCAACCTCTTTTCAAAGTCTTCAGTGCAGAAATGAAAGAGATATGGGCAACAGTTTTTTTTTTTCAGAGGGACCATTTATCTAATATGTTAACACCTATGCCTACTTTATGTGCTTCATTCTTTCACACTGTGGCTATCTATGTACCTGCTTTCACAGTGGATAGCCTTTTTGGCATTCTTTAGGAGCGTTAAGACCTTCTGGAAAATGGCGTTGAGAGGTACTTACTTTGAAGGACAGCTCATCTTCATTTTCTCCATGGAAATCATAAAGAGCTTTGGCTTTGCTTTTCTTCCCTCCTCCAGACTGTGACAACTCTATCCTAGCTGCAGAATATGGACAAGATAAGTTATGTGGACTGGAGTGAAACAGACCTTTGTTTCTGGAGAGGTTTCTTGTCATTTTTTGTGTTTTTTGCCCCCCTAGAGCACTGCAGGGGGTCCAGATGTTTTTACTACTGGTACTTAGAAAATGCACCCTCCTACCAGAACACAAATCTCTACTGGCATCAGTTCATTTTACAATGCTACTAACACATTCTCATGGTTCTGCTTCCAAGAGGACTCAATTTGAAGCTTACTTACTTGAACTTTCCAATGGTGATATCTAATAAAAGCTGTCTTTCCCCCTTTGTACTTGGAGGTGAAGCAGCACTGGGTATCTGCCAGTTGCCAGTTAGGTGGAATGTGTTTCCTGTCGGGTTTCACTTTACTTGCAAAAACTATGGGGAATAAAACTTGTGGTTTTGTGTGTCCTCTATGAAGGTTGTGACTGCATTGATTTGAGGACCCACTAGAAGCTTGAGCAGTCTTCATTCCTTGCTTCAGCAAGGGGATTACTACAACAGCTCTGTGCCAAGACAGAGAGCTGTGAGAGCTGTTATTTATTTACAGCCCTACCTGCTCTTTGGCTGTGTCACACTGTCTTCAGCTGAGGAAGAACCTGGCTCCCCTCCACCATCTTTGGTACCCCTGAATTCCTGTTAAAGACAGCTCAATGGCCCTGGTTTGGCTGGGCCCAAATCACACTTGACCCCAGCATCTGTACCACCTCCCAGATTACGTACTGACTAGAGCACTATATTGCCATTATAAGAGAGAATGCTTCAACATCTGGCTCAGCTTTAGGATATTAAGGACTGTGGTGGTGGTGTGGGGCTTGGTCATGCAAAGGATTCTCAGAACTGCCATGGCTGTCACCACCTGAGGAATAATGAATTGCCATCAAGTAGGAGCACTGTACCTGAGCAGATCTGGACAAAAACTGCTGGGAAAATCCCTTCCTTTTCATTCAGTCTTCCTCTATACCACTCCGGATTTACTTGTTCCAGTATTTGGATGTAGTCTCCCTTTTTGAAGGACAAATCGTCTTTGGTTTCTGCTGTAAAGTCATGGAGCGCTTCACACCACTCCCCTGAGCGTCTGGTGTTCTGTCCAAGTGAACAGAAGAAATGCATTAATTTTGGAGGCATTAGTGGAGCCCAGAAGCTGATGGACACTGATGAAAGCAGCTGTACAGCACACGGGTGTCCCGGCTTTCTCTCAGACCAGCGTGTGGCTGCAGATGTAGACTGGAATGGCATTTCAGCAATTGCCACTGCATTGCATCGAGGCTCAGACACATTCCTTTGCAGCGTTGGCGGCAGGGCATGGCATTAATACATTCAAAATTAGACTGCTGCAGCAAGACTTAAAATAGAGCTAACAAGAGTTTGCTTAAGCGCAAAGGATAAGAATTTACTTATGTTAATTTGCTAGAAGATTATGAATTCAATCAGTTTAGGCCAACTGTCAGAATTCTAAATGTGGCCGTGCAGCGCTGTGCATACTGTGCGGGTTGGGTTAGGCTCCGCTTTAAAGTCGTGCAAGCTCATCTGACATCGTACACAGAATGTCTGTGTGAATCTGTGACATTGCTCTCTATATTCTGGCCCTTACCTATCAAATTCTCTTACCTGAGGAAGGGAAGAAGAAACCTCCACCTTGTTCTTCAGTGCTGCTCCCATACCTGCGTAAGTAAAGTACAACTTAGAACAACTTACAATGGCACCAATGACTATTCAAAATATTAGTAATGACAGAGACTTAAGGATATTCCAAGTGATTATTAAGAATAGTTTCTTAAGGAGTCCTACTATTCAATTTTTTTTTTATCTGTCTTCTCCCTCTTTCTCCCTCTTTCTACCTCTGTTCTGCATTTGTTGTCCTTTTGGACTTTTCTCCTACCTGCTGCCTATATGCATGCAAGACAAAAACCTGTTCTTGAAGATTTTTGCAAACATACTCATACCTGTTCCAGGCAGATCTTCAATTACTTCCACAAAGTTCAAGGGGAAAATTCCTGATGTGCCTCTGAGCTCTCCTTTGGCCCACTCTTCATTTATATATTCTTTAAGGGAAATAGTTTCACCTTCTGAAAAACTGAGCTCATCTTTCTGATCTCCGATATATTCAAATCGTGCTACACATCTTGGGCCTCTGCACAAAGAAAGGAGAAACTTACTTTGCTTATTTATTATTATTGTCCACTTAAAGCAGCATTGTGCAAAGTATGGATTGATATCTAATTAAAGTGATGAAAGAAGGCACTGAAGATAGAACGGGTAGAAAGCTGGGGTCTGGCCCTGGTTCTTGTCTCTGCTTTCTGAGGAGGATGATTATGGAGTCTGGTGGAGCTGGACGCAACTTCTGCATCTCAGTATTACATCTTACAGTATTTTGTATAAGACCCTACTTCTTTTCCAAACAACAAAAGAATCATATCACTTTTTTTCTGGGCTACCCGTCCCATTTTATATTTTTGCTTTATCCAAGTAAGTGTCCTGATATGCTTTTGTTAAGAATTCGATGGATTTTGGAGCCAGCATCCAATTCCACACTAGATGCAATCAAACACGGGTGGGGAAGGGCGTTGTGTGTTTGCCACAAATCCCAAATGCATGGAGGTTCCGCAGGGAGAAGCTATTTTTTATCTACTTCAACAAACTTTATTCTGTAAAGTCTGTTCCAGGCATGGGGAAATAACTTACCTATCTAAGAAAGAAACGTGAATGCATCTGATAATTGTTGTATCATTTGGTATAATACTGAATAAAACTTATTGTTTTACTCAGACTTAATAATGGAATAAACTAATAAAATAAAAGTTAAGAAATTGCTCTAAGAAAATGCCATGCTGGAAAAAAGGTGATAATAGGCTTTAATTCTTTTTACAGCATCATAGCAAATAAACAATGTAAGAAGCTTGCTTTCAACCCATGTCCCACACCCGTATCTTCACAAAAGCTTCAGGACAGAGCCAGCATTTTATTTTTTGGTTGCAGAAGCAGCTTTTAAAAACAAAGTTGTGTTTCAGACAAGCCAAGCTCGATCCGGAGCGCAAACTGAATGATCCCAGCGACAGCAGTAGTTCCTGCCTCTGCCTGAATTTGCTTTAATTGCTGCAGTGAGTGGTTACAAAATCAAGTAACATTTGATAATTTGATCTGGGGAACTTTAGATTCACCTGTAGAGTTACACACTTTCAGGTTGGATAGGTTTCTCTACGAAGTACAGCCATATTCTGTCTCGTGTTGTTCTTTCAAGAGCCCTAACATGTCACACATTAAGAGGATCCTTGGAGAAAGTAACAAGGCCAGGAGCAAAGAAAGGAGAGTGCAGGGGTGCTGAAGTTAATCAGATCGGTTCACAGTTTCTGTAACCAATTTTCATTAAAAGTTAAAGGGAAATGCTCTTCTAATACAGCTCATACGAGGAAGGAAAGGGACTGAAAGGGACCATATCTATATAAACAGTTATAAAGCGACCTACCAATTGTTTGAAGCCATGAAGAGAGGTTTTTAGGCTTTTTTTTTCAATACTTGAACACGAGTCTTATTTAAACATCATAAACTTCCAGTTTTAAGAGCTTAGTAAAAAAATATTTTGGTGAAGAAACTGTTAACCATATTAACCTCAGCACAGGTAAAAGCTGATTCAAACTTATCTTTTTTACTTCCTAGGAAATCTACAAGAAAACTAGATGTATCTGACTCACGTAATACATTGTGATGAACAGGGGCTTTTTTTCTTGTTGCCCTCCTCTTCTGGAACGTCAATCTAATAAGACAGCAAAACAAGTAAAATCTTTCATTTCAAGCTCACAGCAACATTACTAATCTATTTTCCAGCTAAGTGTCAGCGCCACTTATGGCCTCCATGTGACGCTCTAGAGTCACTGGCATGATGATGTATGACCATATTGATGTAGATTTTGGTTTTGTACACCCAATTTCTCATTTTTCAATTTCATGCAAACAAGGAGCACTATTCAATGTTTTCTGTTATGAAGCTGGTTCACTGTTTCTACTTGTGGCATGACTGATTGACAGAATATGGGACTGGATGCTACTACATGTTGCTGCAGTTAGCTCCCAACTTTCAGCTGGTAATTGCTCTCTGTTATTTACTAGCACAACATATCACAACAGATAAAATTATTGTTTACTCTTCTCCATTTTGGGCTGGGGTAGCCAGCTGTCCTCCAAATAAAAGTACATCTCACAAATCTCACTTTAATTGGAGAAATATAGCTCCGAAGGTCAATCAACACATATATTGAACAGAGAGCAATCAAGTATTTTACCATAAGAGGACTTCAGCTGTATTTCTGGTGTGACATGAAGGATGATCTGTGAGATATGTAAGACTAGAAGCCTAGAGATCCTGGTGAGGAGCTTTGGGTTACAGCTTTCTATTTTATGAGCCAGTTCCCATAAAAATCAACAAAAATGTTTAATTAACTTATACAAAGGATGGGAGGAAATAATGCCGCCTTTTAGGACAAATAATCTTTGCAGTGCTCTTGCTGGTATCTGTGGTGCTGTGAAGGTTCTAGGAGAATAATAATCATGTGATACTGTTAGGTATCTAAGCTACTACCCCCTACGAAGCTCAATACTGTAAAACGCACTATAGTGTATTATATGTAGACCTTGTATCAAGATTAAAATCTGACGTGAATGAACAGGAGAAATTGACTCGGTAAGTTAGCCTCATGTACTGCATTCTTCTTTCCTTTTTAAAAAAAATTGCTGAAACAAAAGATTTTTTTGCACTCAAAGGAGAACCACGTGTTACAACTAAAGCAGGAATTTGAAACAGAGCTTCCCCAGCTTTTATTAAATTGTACCTGTCTGTATCGATGCTGAATTTGACCCGAAACACTTGTTCCCTTGCTTTAACATAAAATCTTTCTCTATTAGCCATCAGTACTAACAGGAGCTTTTAAATGAAGCCGTTGCGTAGAGGCAGCTATCAATTTAGCCAACAAATCCGTCTTGTGAAAGTGACTTGAGTGTGGTTCCTTTATTATTAGCTCTGAGTTGAGCCTTCATTCCTCAGCACTTCTCAAAATTTTCTTCTTCAACACCACCACTACAAACCACCACACAGTCACTCTACAACCTGATGGTTACCAATACTTGGTAGTGCCCATGAAGCAGCAGTGCTCATCTCTGCCAGTGCTCCTGGCTCGCCAGATGCTTACTGCAGTGCTGAGCCACAGGCCTTCACTGCGGCCTGTGGGGCAGTTTGCCTCCTTCCATCTCCACAAGACTGTTGTCGATAGCCCGATGGCCCTTTGTACTGTTACTAAATGGACTGCAGACTTGCAATAGATTGCAGTAGATTTGACCCAGCTTTTGACCATACTGTATCTCTTTTAAAGATAAGGTACTCAATTAATTGCTGTCGGCTTCCAAAACGGCGCCTGTCTCTTTCTTGCCATTTACTGTCAAGTGTCACATTCAGTAACAGGATTGGTTTAAGCTGCTCATTTGCAACCACACAATCTCCTTGCACTGTGCCAGCACAACCATTTGTGCAGCCACTTAGTAAGCCACTTAGGTGAATTGATCCAGCTGGAAAAAAAAAGCATTTTAGGAAGAAAAACCCCACGTTTCGTTGGTCCCAGCTGCTGCCCTGACCTCCTTCACTACATGGCTACAAAAGTGGTGATTCCATCACAGTTCAAGGGACAAGAAAATGAGATAAGCTGGGAGGAGGCACAAAAAGCAATCATCTTACTGAGTGTTGATTCTTACATGTAGCTGTGAAAAATAATCTGCTCTGTAGACCCTGAGAAACTACACGGGTTAACAAAGATAATCTGGTAAGGGCCATGATTTTCTGACTTGGCTTCAAATTAACAGGAAAATGATCCTCACAATGTAAAATGGTCGTGCCAAATCAAGCATCTTTCTAATAGCATACAAACAAGTTGACATGTCTTCTGTGTTGCCAGAGGGAACAGAGATTATGTAAATACAGAATAGAGTTAAACAAACAGGAGTTATAGTAAAATTGAACCAGAAGATACATTCAACAGGATCTTAAGTAGCACCAAAAGCCTACATACAACTACTTTAACGAAGCTGGCAGGAAATATCCCTGTGCGACTCCCACATTTTCCTCTGTACCACTCGGTATCGATTTTCTCCAAAAGATAAACGGTGTCCCCAGAATGAAGGTCCAAGTCATCAGCATGCTCTGTAAGACACAATCATTTCAGTTAACAGTAGTTGTCGCACTCATTGATTTTCTCCAGATAAAGCCTTTTTAATATAAATACTGCAGACAAAGCCAGGAGTTTCCAACAAATGTCAACTACACTTGATAAACCAGTTAGCTTTAACTAAAAGACTGGCCCAACTATAGCTGAACCCATGGATATGAACAACTCTACATGCAGACCTTGCAGGCTGAGCTTCTTCATAATTTATAAGCTCTATTTCCTTAAGAATATACCCATTTGAAAGTCTTGGGAGTAAAAGAAGCCTCCAGAATATTTACATTTACTTACCTGCCGGAAAGTCATGTAGTACTACAGCATGAGGTGCACTTGTGTCAGAAACTTTTGGAGGGTGGTTTGAATCCTGACAACAACAACAAAACAAATCATGGAAGATACTAACAGAGATTCAACTGTTATGTACTCTGTACTTGGGACACAATGTTGTTCTGGTATCACAGTACTGGTCACACAGCTATGGATTTGAGGTCTGGTGTGCCATTCGCTGGGGTGAACTAGAATGCATCGCACCAAAATCTGCTTTTGAGCCAGTAACAGGAAGGGAAGGCATGTAACTTTTCCCAGTATAGACAAAGCCTCAGCTCTCTCTGTGGGTCAGAAATTTGGAGCATTAATAGCAACTCTCATTGCAAGCGTTGTGGCCCAGTTTTGCACTGCTGCTCGGTACTGTGTGCTGCCACTTACAGGTCCATACTCGGAGAGAAGACCCCAGCCCAACTCTCCCCAGCATACTTGCAGCACATCTGCTGACTACCCAGCATTTCAGAGCAGCAAGCAAGTCACTAGGCCTCTGCTGACAGAGGATGGCGCTGAGGGGAAATGACGATTTTGTTGTGGTGTCTTTATAAAGGGAAATGGTATTCAAAATGTTGAGCCTTCTTCTGTATCCCACTCACTAGGCATTTTTAGACTGTACTGGTGACAACTACTGTGCATGAATTACATTAGAAGTAATTCATTGCGTACAAAAATCCCAGCCAAAAAACCTCAACATGGACAAAGATAAGGCCAGAATAATATGAATTACAACAGATAACAACAGGTTGCCTAGAAACCTATTTCAGCCATGTAGGTATCTGATAACAAATCAGAAAGGCTGCTTATAGCTATAATTTATACTAGCTACCTAATATTAATATAGTCATGCCCTAAAACCAGGTTAGGCTCTGTAGAAGCAAGAGAAAGGAAAATACTTTGAATTCTGTGTGTCAAAGGCAATTCACTGATCTATCATGTACAGCACTTCATAAAACCACTTGCTTATCTTTTGCCCACTTTTCAGATATTCAGCCAAGGGAGTGATTATCTTCCTATGAGATGAGGAACACTACTAGTTTCGTCTCCCTTCTGGCACTCCAAATAATTACTGTTGCACTGCTCCATAAACAGCATGTCCCTGTGCTATAACCCAATAATCACCATTATTGGGTTTTGTTTAGGTTTTTGTTTCTATTAAAGAAACACGAGGCCTTAATAAACTACTGTTACTTCTCTCAGTGTAACCTTTAAAGCCTAAAGCACTTGATACTTTATGCATCTGGAGTCTTGTTCGTTAGATATTATAATGAGCAGGAAAAAAACAGAAAAAAAGCCTTACCTTACAGGACAGTTCTCCAGTGTTCCTGGGAAGACATTCTTCCTTGGCAACTCCACGAGGCGCAGGCAGCTTGAATAGAAACAGAGGCAAACGGAGAAGTTTGTTTTGCCTCTATAGACTTGAAATTTCCACTGCAAGCCAAATGAGCAATTCAAACCACCTACACTACAAGTAAATAGCATAGGAGGAAGGAGTACAGAGCTGGTGATATGAACTGCTACTTTGAGAAACTCAGGTGTTGCCATCCACTTCAAGAGCATCCTAGCCACCCAGCTGGTATCATACCATGGTACAAAGATGTTCACCAACACACAGAGAAATATATTAATTTGTCATGGAAAGCACTGGAAAAACAACCTGGGAGGAAAATTTCATTGACAGTAATACTTTAGGGCAGGGAATTACTAGTGATCTGCTACTGAAAAACCTCTCACCTGAAAAATATGTCACACATTTCTTACGTAAATAGGTGTGGCTACACCAGAGCCGAAGAAGTAACCTGCTTCCCTTATCTCAAAGCTGTTCCTATTATCAACTTAGACAGACCTTTCTCTCTCTCTTTCTTGCTCCTCTGCGCCACAAAGGATCTAAAAGCAAGAGTGAAAAAAAAGAAGGCAACAGAAAGCTTCCACTTCATGCTGAATGTTGATGTTGCCCATGCTACAGCTGTGTGGGTGCTTTCTGCACACCTCCAGTTTCAAGCGGTCATCAGTCCTGGTCACTGACCAGTTTCAAGTATCTGGGGAAAGACTCTTCCCTTTGTGTCCATAATGTTGATCCATTTATGTTTAATATTGCGTAACAACATATGCAATACCAAAGGGAAACATATTTATAACGAAAAAAGATGGCATCGACGGGATGAAAAGGTGTCAGATAAGTGACGTTACATTTCTCACTCTTTGCAGGCTTGGTTAAGCAAAGTAAACTACTTTTTAAGTTTTAATGGTCGCCCAACTTTCTTAAGCATTTTGACATATAGAAGGAAAAAAATCAATGTATAAATGCAATGATTTGCATCATTTTACGAGTTGGAATGGAATTCAGAACTGATGACTGTGAAAGGAACTCCCAAAACCTAAAAGATGTGCATTAAACTGATCTATATCTATGTAATTTACATACACTCAACATGCCCCCCCCCCATACATAGATCTATACTTTCTATGTATAAATTGTTTTCTCCAGTACTTATTGCTATTTGTTTATCAGTATGTTCTAAGGCAGGTTATGCTGATAGATGCATCTTGAAAGCCACATCTACCTTTCTACCTTTTTCACTACCAGCACCGTGTTATAAACAACACTCTCGGATAGAGTATCTCAGCTCTCACCGTGTATTTACTGTAGAGAGGATGACCAGGTTTAGGCCTAGGAGGTAATGCTGGATCTGGATTTTTAAAGAATTGACTTTTTGCTCTTTTGGGTCCCACTCTGAACTTGTTGGGTTTTTTATCAGGAGCGATATGAGAAGTAGATCGCGAAAGAGCATCCTTCCGGGAGGAGATCTTGGCTGCAGGCAGTTTTGGTGGAGGTGGCCTTCCAGGAGCACCTTTAGGTGGGGGAGGTCGAGCAGGTATAATTTTTCCATCCACAGGCCTAAAAATCAGATAAACCGTCAGAGAAATCTGCACATTAGTAAGTCTGCCACCTCATTCTGCACCACAACCCTTTAAAGCATGCAGTATGGAAACATGACCTGTGCTGCAAAGTGTATCTTAAGTTCTCCAGGACTACACAAACTCTTCAAACACTGGAACTGGATGATCAAGACTTTCGATTCTTTAACTCATTATTTCCTCATCTGCTCACCACTTTTGCTTAGTAAGATCCTGCCAGCTGTCTCGGCAGGTCACTACATAAGCAGGATTTCTTTCGGCAATCCACCTTTAGAAAGAGCTTTGTCTGAAGCTGCCTCAGGATGGAGTTGTTCTAGTGTAGAGCTTTAGGGAAAGCCCTGAGAAGCTCTACTGATCTGGCTGGTCTTCAGGAGTCAGCTTAGCTCATTCCCTGGGTTGACACTTACCTGAGGTGACTTTTGGACCTCTGCTGAAACTCAAAGACATATGAACACCACTTTGCACAATGGCATCAACAGCAGAATTTATCAATTTTATGCAGCAAGTATCTACTGCAGAAAGAAACCATTGGTGAAAATACTTAAGTTTTCTGGTAATGCCAGAGGTATCCCACTCTCATTAGTGTACCAATAGTTTAGAAACCAAAATCAGGCACTACTAAGTGACAGTGACAATTAAAAACAAAAACTTAAATCCCCCATAGTAAGCAGTGATAAAACAGGCTGCTTATAGCGTACATGACCCATGATTTTTAGAATCAATGTGTGGCCAAATCAATAATTTGCTAATTAAAAGTCACCTCTGTTATAAACAAGCATTATGTACATAAAAGTTTAGCTTCCTGTTATTAAAAATCCCAGCACTACCACTATCCCAGATATGCAGTACTGTTTATTACTGTGAAATCTTTGGCCAGCTACAGCAAGTTTCTGCAACAATTGTCTCTCATTTTTTTTCCATATAGGGTAATTCAGCTTCACTATTTGCTTGCACAAACACCTCAAGGGTCTGTAAAAATTATCAACCATCACAAATGTGCATTAGTGGGTCGCTGAAGTATCCTTCTGAAACATATTTTGAGTGTCATCCACCACTTGAGAAGATATGTGTGCTCTACTAATGCTCCCAATGAGTGTTCTTTATTACTATTTGAATATGGATTACTTCTTAATTTTAAAAAGTCCACTTCTGTTCAACTTTCACCTCTCTCCTTTCTTGGCCTCATGCTAAACTAGGGATTTTTGATGTTAACAAAAAAGGAAATTCCAAGTTACACTGCATTTAAATCCAGCAACAAACCAGCCCATAGGTTTGTGAGGCAACTCAACTAAAAGAAGAAAATCCTAACAAGCAATTCAGAGAATTATCACTGATTACTTAAAAAAAAAATCCATTTGAGTAGAGGAGTGAAACGATTAAACATTGACTGCAGCTCCAGAGACCTTCGAATCAGGGATGCTGTTATGCTAAACAGAAAGGGGGAAAGTAACAAGCCCGTGGGGTTTCCTTGTGAGTACGCAACCACATTCTTTCCTGCTAACGAATAATAATTATTACTATTGGTAAACTAATTGCAAGATTCTCTTGTCCTGACACAATAGAGCAAACTCTTTGTGTCTGAGCTCACAGATTTAAAGTGCAAATGCTGAAGTAGCTGCAGCAGGCCGGCCAGCCAATGCCTCATCTCCCTCCAGTTTATCTCTGGCATTTAGTAGACCTAAATTTGAGGCTGGTCCAGCTACTTTTGCCTCTGCAGACCTTCTTCCTTGTTGGTTCAGAAGAATAAATATCAAGGTTACAATTGATTCTGCACCTTCACAGGCATTTTAGGTCTGAAGTGAACTGTACAAACTAGGCAGTGCTTCTGGGAAGGCGCTGGCCCAGCATCTGCCCTTTTCAGGGTGGCAGCATCTGCCACCTCCATTCCTTCACCACTCAAACCCAGCCACAAGTGCAAGTGCTGTTGATCAAAAGGTCAGCGACATGCAGGAGGGTGTGTTCTACGTTCAGCTGTGGGTGAAAAAGGTTAAAGATGCAGAAAGGAATGACTGTCAGCAGCCACTGTACATTAGCTGAAGAGCCAAACAGCTGTACTCCTATAATCTCCCTGCTCATACCAATAATGTACGAACAAGTATTAATCAGCGAGCAACTTGATCCTGTCTATTTATTAGTGAGCATACTACCCACTCAAACCTATTGACTTTCCACTAGAGTTGGCAGTGTCTTCACTGAAACTAACTAGGCAAGCTAACAAGGAAACATCATTTTTAAGTCAGTCGCTGAAGAACTGCACTTACCTTTGGGGTAGTACAGATTCTAGCTGAGGCACTGCACCCTGTTCTGAATGACCCAACTCCTACAAAGATTCAAAAGAAAAAAGCCATTTCCTTAAGCCTAAGAAACAAAAATGATCAGGTTTAAATGATGCATTTCTTAAAGTGTACCCTACAGACAAGAAAAACAAGAGTTTCTGGAGGTCTGGAAATAAAGTAATAAGTATTACAGTGTGTTTTAGCATTTTAAAGTATCGTTGGACAGAGAGGGAGAACCTGGCTGACTATCTGAATCACAGCTTGCATTGTGCATTAGGTATGACCCCGCCCTCTTTTCCTACTACATGGGAGTCAAGCCTTAAGAGACAAATTCAGCAGAGTCCTACAAATGTACAATTTCACTGACCACAGGATTCCAACTGCTGCAGTTACACTATAAATTTTCATTTAACTTTGACAGATGAAACCCTGTGAACAGGCTTAAAGCAGAAAACATGACATTGATGAAACTCACACAGGATAACATCTCTTGCAAACAACATTAGCCCTCATTAAATAAGGCATTTAACTGCGTTTCCTAGAGATCTAACACATAAACCCTGGTGAATTTAGTTTGGCGGATTTAAGGTGTTACTTGCTCCGGCTGCCCATCCTGACCCTGCCAGAGATTACTACCCCGTAGCAGAGGCAGCAGAGGAGAACGTGTGCCATGTCTGAAGGGCTTGGACCGCAGCAATGGATTAACAAGTTACCATCCTTTCTGCCTCCTGTTGTTCATTTTCATCTCAGTGCCAGAAAGCACTGACAGCTTTGCTGAACAAGTACAGCTGCTTGTGAAACAGTGTGGTAAATGAGAGTGCTGAATCTGGGTTCAGAAGTATCCTTTCTGAACCAGTAATTTTTAATAGGTCTGGACAGTCTTGCCTACTTAATTAGCAATACATATGCTTGAAGCTGGTAAAAAATTTCTGTGGTTTTTCTCACCTAGAAAATACTTAGACATATTTTGTGACAAAATTTTGAGCCTTGATGAAGTCCCCAACTGAGTGTTCCTGATCAAATGACCCTGATTAGAAAGAACACGACCTGCCACTTTCAGATGGGGATGTTATCCTCATATCAAAATTTTTCCACTTTTGTGTGAAAAGGAAGAAATCTGTGCCAACTGCTGCTTACTGTCAACAGTTTTTTACTGTTGCTGATTAATCACTTCCACTGACAAACAATACTAGTTTTAGAAGCATTGAAGTCCTTATCTTTCCAAAGATAAGACTTAAATGTTTCAGTGTATTTGGTGCAGTCTCTTTCTTTAAAACTCCTCAGAAGCTTACATATTCCTGTCACAATAACCTGGATGACATTGTAAAAGTTTTGAGGTTGCATTGTATAATATGCTATTTAATGTCTTGCATTGGAAATTCCTTTTTCAGCATTATCCGGAAAAGATGGGACTTCTATGAATAGCCTCTTCCATCCATCATGACATTGAAAAATCCTTTTAACCTATTAGCAGAGGTAGCCACAAAGACATTTGTTGGCAGCTGTCCATTGAAGTGAGGGCTTTTGATTTGATTTGATCTTTTTACTGCCTGTGGTTTCCACAAGATTCTCTGCTATTCTTGCCATCATAGCACTCAATGTTTGGAAATTCTCCTGTTATTTTCAAGTTTATTTTCATTCCCTTTTGTAAATCTATGTCAAAGGGCATACAGGATACACAGGTACAATGTCCACCATTACTATGCGCTCTGGAGCAAGGAGCAGAGCCTTACTTTCCAAAACAACTGGTTCTACTCAGGCTCTGACAGGACTGCGAGAAAAGAGCTAGCTTCATTCGCCCATCTCCAAAACAGTTCCTCTGCCTGGAAATCAGCAGATGCTGAGAGGTACTGTATGTATTAAGGTAAAAAATTACATTATTAAAGGACTTTGACAATATTCCACAGATGTAACTCTCACTGGACGTCGAACCACTCTGCAGTGCTTTTGAAAGTAAATCATAGACTATCCTGATTCCTGCTGCTAAATACAGAAAATTGAAGATAGATGTGATCAAAGCTTAGTAAAATCACCAAAGTGCTTTTCAGAACTGACAGCAGTCTAAACTACCTAATTAAATTAGAGAACACAATTAAAAGAAAAAAGCCTTATATTTTTGAGTAGTCCTTTTCATCCTTTCGTCCTGCAAATAACTAACTCGACAAATGCTTCAGAGTCACGAGGAATCTGTTAGCCGAAACAGTGGTAACACAGGAAAACAGTTCTAACTTACCACTAGGTCACCACTGTTGGGTTTTCCCACTGTGATATCAGAGGTGTTCCCAATAGGCTTTTCAGCAGGAAGTGGCGGAGGGCTATGCGGGATTTCATTTAAAGCTGTAAAAACCCAAAAGTTTCCAAATGAAAATCTATTTAATAGCTTCTTTACATGGACCAACAATAGGTAAGGGAATTGGTTTGAGTTTTTTTTTTTTTTTTTGTGGACACAACTTCCAGGGCATGACCACTTAAAGACCAGTGAAGAGGAAAGGGACATGAAAGGAACATTGCAAAACTGTGAGGAGTTCTTCCCATCCTGCATAACAGATCTTCACTTTGCTCTCAGGACATCAGCAAGTTATTCTGGGGTTTCAGAGTTTCAGCTGCAATACTTGTTGATAGAATATTAGATGAGTAGAGGAGTTTCTACCCCAGGTATGTTAAACTCATTACTGGATACTGTGAGACACCATCACCATCTCCCAGCTGCATTTCTAAACTGACTCACTTTTTTCAGCTGTCATCTCCTGGAATATCCTTCAGCCTGGAAAACAGCTGAGGGTTATTTCAAGTAACCATGAAAGATCAGGAGACTTGGATGGAAGAATCTCCAGAAAAGAGAAGGCAAGAAAAGAAACTAGTGTCTGCTACAAAATTCAGGGTGACAGAAAGAAGCAGAAATGGAAGCTCCCTGGTAGTCTTTAAGGAGTGGTGCAAATTTAGGGCATGGAAGAGGAAAAAGTATGGCTTTTACCAGTGAAGAGTGATGATGTCCTTGGACTCGGTAAAGAACACAAAAACCTGCTAATTATATGACATTTGCTTTCAACGTCTCCACCATTGAAACTTGGGAAGCCCTTGGACAGCTTTTGACAGCACATTTGCCAATTATTTTGTCTTTATATATTGGAGCCTTGACATCTATTTTACAATGTATTTGTATACCAAGAAAACTCATTTTATAAAAAGAACTTCAGATACTTAAGCTCTTCTGAATTCCAGCCAGTCTTAGAGTTACATAAAAATATATGTAGACAGCCTGGACATTTCTAGATATGACCAAAACGAGGAGAGACTCTATCCAAATGAAAACTTCCAGTTGCTTATTTCATGAAAATGACTCTCAAAAACACATAGGAAGGAGAAGTGGTGTTTGTTCTTAACACTTCAATTTCATTACTATGATCTAAAACACTGGTGTGATGTTTAAAAATGAACTGGTTCAAGGATTAATCCCTTATTCTTAGATGTGGCTCACAGTTACCATGTTGGCAGTGCCAAGCATAGGGGAAAAAAGTTAGTGAAGGTTATCACTCTTCCAAGTTGGTATGCTGGATGAAAAACAAAAACAATACTTCAACGTAATTGCAACAGAAATCTTATCACACCTTACTGATATATAAAAAGCTTGAGGGATTTATTTATTCATACCACTTCAAATCTTGATATATACACACATGGCCTGATTTCCTCACCTTTACTCTAGATAAGATCAAAACTAAAGGAAATAAAGAAAGAAAAAAAAAACCCACAAACCCAAACGAATAACTAGAAAGCAGGTGTTACTTTCTGTGATTTCTAAGTGTACTAACTGAAGTGGAGGCTTAATGCTTCCTTTCTAATCACATCTTGACAAAAATGCAAATGATGAATGAGTGCTCTGATGGAGTTCAAATCCAGATCTGTCCCCTTTTTGCTAGTGCTGGCTAGTTCCTGTTTGCTGGTTTGTTTATTGGAATTTTCCTTTTTAGTTTGTGCTGGCTACAGACAGGATTAATCTTCATACTCATGATGGTTAAAGACTCCTTGTACTAAGATTATGGGGCCGTCTCACAAGATAAATCCTACTATATCCATCCATGTTATACAGTTGTAGTTTTCTCATTTTCAAAACTATTTGAACAGCTTACATTTCTGCAGCAGCTCCTATCTTACAAAAGGTTATTCTGCTGTCTTGGAACCTGCTTCTGTTCCTCCCCGTCCCATTAATCTTCCAGCCACGGCCTTCCATGCAGCACTCCTTCATACTCCCCTGACAATTGCAGTTAAGTACGGCATGACTGGTAGCCTCCTGTGCAAAGTTCAGTTACCACTAGAGAGCAGCAAGGGACCAGTTATCTACAAGCTCAGAAGGAATGAAGATGAAGGAATAAAACCAAGGAAAATAAAATAATTGTCAGGTCGTTGTTTTGTGTTCTTTTTAATGGAAACGACAATTTCCTTTGTGGAGAATAATTATGTCTTCAGTTCTTTTACAATAGTTCATAAACATTCTTCCAACTGAAAAGATCTTTTATTTATGATCAAGTACTAACAGAAAGACTTTTCCTTATGGCTTTATCTTCAGTCTTCCTTGTGTTTTTAATCATTTCCACTGCATTTCTGACATATGCAGGGGAAAAAGAAAACCTAGTATTTTAGCACCGGGGTAGCAGTGGTTTCCAGAGAAGGAAACGTGGGAAATAATGAGAGAAAAGTCTTTGGAGAAAAGCCACCCGGACATGTAGGTGTTACAAGCTGGCCCTACATCTACTCACTGTAGTAAAACAGGATTTTGAAATACGAGTTTTAGGAGCTATCTTGTGCCATTTCTCCCTACGCTTTGAGAATCAAACAAGGAAAAACAGGAGCAAGTTTGGACTCCAGCATACAAAGACCATCATGAAGACCTGCGGCTCTCTGATAAATTTCCACTTTCAATATAATTCGTAAAGCTGTAAGGGATTAGTACAAGTGGAAGGCATTAGGGATACGGTAACTGTCAGAAAACTATAGCCAAGACCTTGACACAAAACTGAACACATTATGTTTTAGCATCCAAGCTCTCCCATGCCTTTTTTATACCCCCAACCGCTGTGAAAACACTATTGCTGGAATAGCCACAGATTTCAAATCTAACAGGGGTCAAGGGAACTTTTTGATGTAAGTGTGAAAGCTATGCTTACATCCTAACTAAGCTGTGTTGAAAGTAAAGTTTAATACACTAGAGGTGTTGCTTTGACAAGTAGGGGCTCTGCTCCCAGGAAGCTCAGGAGCAGCATTAAAATATCCTCAGCTGATGTCAGAACAGAAGTCAATTTGATCAAAGGTACAGCTCAGTGATATGGTTTAACTCATAAAACAAGCTTGTTTCTGCTGAAAGGGTTTCATTCAGCATTTCCCTGCCCATTTTTAGACCAGTCAGTCCCCTACTGTTCCACCTCTGATATGCACCAGCTCTGCAAGGTTTGAGGGTCACCAAACTTAGCGCAAAGGAAGGAGCCAGATGAGGTAGCTGGAAGGCAGGGAGACAGGGACATGACTCACAGCTGTTTCTCCTTCCCACCACAGCCCTTAGGTTGGCTCCTCTGTGTTGTCAAACTGTACTACAGGATACCTTTAGCAGCTAATATAGCTAGTAAGCAGCAACTACGGAGACTTCTCAGATAAGGTAGGAGAAGAACTTACGTTTCCCAGGTTTAGATGGGATTCGGATCACAGTGGGTTTCCGGGCTAAAGCAGGTTGAGTTGTCTGTTCCTTTGCAGGTTCACTTTTGGTGAGGAACTGAAAAGGATCTAATAGAAAAAAACCAACCAAACAACATATTTAATATTTGTTGATCAGAAATCTCACTGGGTATTGCTTTCTTCCTTAAGGACATTTATATTTCACACTGAAGAATGTCATTAAAAAATACATAAATCAGGCAGACGGAAAAAGCATACTCAGCTCTTCATAAATAACGTGTCTTTTCTGTACATCTGCATTCATAGTTGACTTAACATAAACACGCTCCAGATGCCTTCTGGGATTATATAAACCACCAAAGAACAGGAACTGGATTGCTTGGTAATAGACCTGAAATCAGGATAGCTTTAGGGAAATGTTTTCAAAGTAGTTGGTCTAATATTCAACCATAGTTGTGAATACATTCACTAAAAACCTTTAATAAAATCATGCTAAAGCTAAACAGTCAGCACTGCAGCAGATAAAATGCCTACAGAAACAAAACAAACCAAAACAAAGCATTTAAATATTACTGATTATAAAATGTCTTTGCTGTAAAACAATTAATTCCCTGGAAGATTCTGCATCATTTTGCTGATTATAAGCCTGGTATCATGGAGGAGACTGGTTCAGATCAATGACTGTGAGTCCTGTCTGAGCTCTGCCCCTGCCTAAATCACATTTCCCTGCAGGCTTACCCAGTCACTTCATCAGTAAGACAGGAGCAATGTTTTCTATGCTTCAGACACGTAAGCATTGGTCTTTTATTAATAGGCACGGGAACATATGTGCATGTAGAAGGCAGCTGTAAAAATACTTGTCATAAATAAAATCCAAATCAATGGGCTCTTTCTCAAGTACACCTTCACGTCAAACACCAATCCTTCATTTATTCCTGTTCTCTGTTGTTGGTAACTGCCACCTTTTTCTTTGAAATGACCAAAAAAAATGCCGTAACATGGCAAAGCTTAATGGTATCATAAAAGTGTAAAGTAGAAACAGGAAAAGCATTCTGGACAATACATTCTGCATGAAACATATTCATAGCCCCAACAACCTAGTTTGATCTCTCCTGATGGCCTTTTAAATGTATAGCTCAACGAGATGTTATTTATGGAGTGTCAGAGTCTCAGAGAGGAAGTATGCTGAGCATCTCTTTAAACTTATCAGGACTTTGTATAAAAACCTGCCCTTTCCCAAAACTACTGCCATGCTTTCTGACAGAAATCCTGTATTTGATACAATGTCATCTTCAATGCTTACATGACAAGATGGTTTAAATTTTGCAATATGAAGATTTCTTACAGATAATTTTTGATAGTATAATAGAATACAGTTCATCAAGACACTAGAAATTTGTGTCAAGGAATACAAATAAGAATTAAGAAAATCCAGTAATACGGTATTAATTTATGAGCAACCTCATTAGATATCTTTTAGCATTTTTATTTTAAAAGACTTGGCATTTACAGACCAAGTACATCAAACTCTGTTGTGCATTTTTTTAACCCAGAATTACCTAAGTAATTTCAGAGAGAGAAAACACTGTACTATTGAGCTGCTCAACTATGGTGTCACAGATCTGCAGCCTCTGCTGCTGCTGCTCCTCCTTGGCAGATGCTTCTGCCCATGCCCCCAGCTCTCCCCTGCTCCCACAGCCCGCACAGGACCATACCAACAGCAGGGATCACACGTTGCACGGCCTGGGCTTGCTCACCCCTGCTCAGATGTCCAACTTCCACTAGCCCCTTGCTTAAGGCTCTCTTTGTAGGTGTACCCATCACATACAGTTGTGCTATGGGGATTTGTGCCATGGTCTCACTCAAAGTCCAGACATCTACCTGCCCACAGGCTACCCAGAAATCTGCCTGTGTATCTTCATGTCACATTTTAATCATCGATCAAAGCACATCAATTCCTTCTGCCAAGCTGCTTGAACAAAAGCTTTGACTGTACACTTCAGGTAGAAAGGTTCATGACAGGTCAATAATTTGTCTACAGATAAAGGCATATGTGCTACAGTTAAAAATAAGCTCTGTTACTATCTAGACAGAAGACAGCTCCATCACATTGAGCTTAAAGACACTGGTGCATCGAGAAATTAGACACAGGCAACCCACAATGTTTTAGAAGGTAAGGATAAAACTAACATCCTGCTTAAGTTATGGATTAGCACTAGTAAGTAAAAGATTTGTGTCTCTTCAATGAAAACTGCATCAGAGCAAGGGTTTTTCTAGAGGCCTTGGAAACAGACCACAAGTGGGATGGTAAGCGTTTCAGCACTATGGTCATTACAAGAAAAATAATTCCACTCTTAGAGCAAGCCTGCAGTTGTAACTGTCTTTTGTTCTTTTATGCCCAAGTCAGATAGCTACAGTGTTGACATTTGAATAACATAAAAAAGATGTATCTAATCTTAACTCTAATGCTTGAGTTCAGAGTGACTTTAGTACTGTTAAAAAAAAAAGAAAGCAAGCTTTCTTCTCTCTTTCAGTTATTTGGCAGCTCTGTGACAGGTTTGAGGAATGACCCAGTGGAGACAGCAAGGCAGTGGAGTCTCAAAGCTGCACTGGCTCCTTGGGAAGCTGGAGACACAGGGCAAGCAGAGGAAAGGCAGGACTAAGACACAGGCTCCTTGACACAGTAGGACCATAAGGAATATGCCAGCACACAGTGCACATCTGAAGGTAAAGTTCCACAAGGGTTTAGGAAGTTCTGCATGAACAATGAGGAAACACTTTTCCAAAGCCTCCATCTTCTGAAAATACAGAGGAATAGAGAACAAGTGGAAATGCCTTAAACACCGAAACCAATCACAGCTCTGTATTCTGGTAATTTATGGGAGATGTAAAATCGTACAAAATTACTGCTTGTCAGCTATTAGTCACTGCGATGCGTAGAAGTTATTTTTTTGACCATTCAACAATTGGCAGAGGTCTCTAAATCAATAAAACCGAGAAGTAATTTTTAAGTCTGAGAAAAGTAATTTCTAATACTGAAAAAATAGTTGATGAACTTTCTTTTTCCACTCACTATCTTATGTTCAATTATACTGTTGTCACCTCATAATTAGTTTAAGACTCATTACCTTGTTTGTGTTATTCCATTCCCCAGTGCTGGATTTGCAGCAGAAATTGGCTGAGCAAACGACCGTGCTGCTTTGTGCAATGGGACTGACAACATATCAAATTTTTATGTTGTTTAACAACAACTGGGCATCGTTTGAGCATAATTCATGGAGGTGTGAAAACAGAATTGTTAATATACTCATTTAAAGCTTCTCAGCTCAAGAAAATTAATCTGCAAGGCACTTCTCATAACACATATCAACAGATTTCCATCGATTTTTTTAAATTAAACTTTTACAAGGATGCTTAAAGCCTGTGTGTTCTTCAGTCTCACTTTTCTACAGCTTCTGTTTCAAAGGTTTATGTGATTACATGTATTATTATGCTTGTTTCCAGGAAAGACAAACAGAAGCTGCATATTCAAACACACCATAAATAGTCTCTCATTTTTACCAGTTCAGGAGAGACAGCTTTTTTCCCCTCACTTTCATTTCGATTCCTGTTTAAAATATAAAAATAGGATGTTACAAATCAAGCACTAGGTTTTGCCCATGTGAACAGGACAGATGGATATCTTTCTGGATTAAAGTGGTAATAATAAGATAATGGATACCTCAGCAGCAATAAGGAGAATCTCCAAACAAATCAGATGTGGAAAGCTAAGAGCACAGAATAGTAGGATCTGCTGTGAAGATGCTCAGTCCTGAAAGACTCTCATTACACGTAAGAACAGCATAGTGTGAAAAGTGTTGTTGCTGACATTACACTTGCCACTACAGAAGCATGCAACTGTGTTTATTTTCAATGTTTAATTATAAAAAAAACAAACTAAATCAGCTGTTAAAAGCAAGGCTCACATATTCTCTCCACACAAAAGGGCATTGTTATTGGGGTCTTCCAGGAAGAGAATAGAGCCAAGCATCCTCAACAAATAGTTTATTAAAACATAGTCCCATTAAACCACTCTGGTGTTTGTGGATGCATACTTAACCCATATTTGGGGGAAGATTTTGAACAACAGGTCCCTCCTAGTAATACAGCTGGAGATTCAATGGAAACTGACAGATATTCCAAAGAGGAATGAGGTCCAAGAAACATTGAAACCAACCAGAAACCAGATGTTCAGTCAGATGATCTAAATCTCAACCTATTTACAACTATAAATAAACAGGTTAGGCAATTATCCGACCTAAATTCCAGCATCAGTGATTATCCCTGTCTCAGTTTTCTCCAATATTTTCCACCACCAAAATCAACAGTTCACTCTTCTTAGAAATTGTACTTCTGACACAGAGAGAATAATACGGACTACATTACCTTTCTCAAAATATGCAATATGCAGCTCCCTCTGCATGGAAAATTGCCACAATCCAGTAATGACCATGTCTTTTAAGTAAGCTCAGGTGAAAAACAGGCTTCTCACCATTTTTCTAACATTAGAAGAGTAGACCAGCTGACTCAAATAAAAGGAATACAGTTTTGAGGAGTAGACTTAGTATGGCCTCAGACTTAAACTCGTAACAGAGACAAGCAAATCTGCTATCATAATGTTTTTTATTTTTTTTCTCCCTAGTCTACACTGCGGTTTTTCATGACTAGCCCAGTTATTTCAGCAGAGGCTATGAACAGACTGTGCAGTCCTGCTTTATTCAAAGGGTTATATTTCATCAAGCCAAAGAGATTTGCTTTACTTATTATCGCACATTTAGTCAAACATTTATTTGAGCAGACTGGTAAAAATCTCTTATATGTCACAAACTTTACATATAAGTAGCTTTTCCAATGTGGCTGTCAAAGCATTAGTTTTCTGCACCTGCTTATGCTGTTTTCTCAAAAGCACAAAAACACAGAGCAAGCACACAGTAATTTCAGAAAATTTTATCACCAAGATTATATTTCCTCACAGAAACATTATGCCCAGATGCCAAAACAGCAACTTCAAACTTCTCACACACTAACAAGATTTTTCAAGAAGAATTACGCAAAGACTTCAAGACTTCAGCCAGCAACATTTATTGCTACTCAGAGCAGAGAAAATGTAGGGAACTACTTGCATAGGTTTTAGGCGTTACTCTCCATTCAGTGCTGACATCTGATGGATTGCCACAAAAAGCAAGGCAACTCAAGGCCAGCAATTGCTAGTTTTGAAGAACAAGTCCAATTCAAAGAATTAATGACATTTATAGGGTACATGTGGAGAGTGCAGAAGGGGTCTGGCAATCAGGATGACAAAAATGCACAAAGTCAAAGAATTATCTGGTGTTTGATACTCCTTGGAAAGCACAGGGGGAAAAAAGTGTGGAGAGATGCAACAGAACATCCAGCTTCAATGTACTGGCTGAAAATGTAAGATGTCTTTAACTGATCAACAAAATCTTTCATCCAGTGTTAAAAAGTTGGAGAGGAGACAAAATAAAATCTTGCACTAGAAGAGTAAAATTTCTTGGGCTACTGTGACAATGTCAATACAAGCATTTGTAGGGCAGAAAAACACAGTGCTACACCATATGTAGAGACAGGTATAAACAGACCTTTTCTGAGCTTTCAGCATGTCTTTCTCAAACTGCAGGGACGCCCACACTTACTACCTGTGTGCAGTGGAAAACACAACCACCTGCTTCATGGATAATCTGCCCATGCTAGTCATGGTGATAAGAGTGACATCACCTTTGGCACAAAAGGATTGCTTATATCAGCATGGGCTATGATGTGAGAGTTCGGAGGCTACTCCTACATCTTTATTTTAGTAGCTGCAGTAAGATTCAGTGGCACAGAATTGAGTTTGAGGCCTGGGACCAGTGGAGCTCCAACAGGGATGGGTTCTGGGGCCAGTCTTGTTCAACATCTTCATCAACAACCTGGATGAGGGGACAGAGTGTATCCTCAGCAAGTTCCCTGGTGANGGGGGAGGAGTGGGGGGTGGTGAACTAGATGATCTATAGAGGTCCCTTCCAATCCCTACCATACTCTGATTCTATGATTTGTTTCCTGAAACTACATATAAAGCCCTAGATATAAAGCCCCAAAACTAGATATAGAGTCACTTCCAAGCTCCCTGAAGGCTCCAATTTACGTTTACTAAGCAAATATCTGTAGATTTGAAGAGTTAACAGGTGCTTGTTACCACTTCTGCTGGAGATTGCCAAATTTGCAGCAAAACCATGACACAGCACAGACCCATACCTGCAGTACTCCACCCCACAGAAGCATGTCTTCATGTAAATCTGGTTTTGTTGGGCATTTAAGACAAACAGATAAAATGGCTGACAGCTCACCCTTTTCTGGTGATAATACCTGTCTCCTTTTTTACTTTCTGCCAAAGGTAACTTTAAAATAACCACAGGAGTCATCAAAAGTAACACAGCAGAACCCTAAGAAAAGCTGCATTATTTTGAAGATGTGCCTGGACTAATCTATCAGTTAGCAATATTTCAGCTCTTTTTTTCTTTTCCTTCCCAAGGAAGCAATTAAAAACAAGCAGCTGAGCAATATCCCCACAGCAGACAAATTTGGAGTTACTTGAGCAGCAATTTTTCTGAGTTGACTACAGTGTGACACAAATTCCACCATTCATGCCACAAGAAATAACAATACATACAAATGGATCGCAGAACTGGTTTGGTTGGAGGGGTTTTTTTGCCATACAGGCAGAAATGAACTTTTAAACTGAAACAAAATAGATAAGACAGATAGCTAGCTAAAACAATGAAGAAATGCAGTAGTAGATTACTGTGAGAGTTGAGAGACCCTAATATAATGAAACTATCAAAAGAGAGAGCTGTCTCCTGCTGGTAAGGTAAGGTGGTCTTTGAATTACTTTTCAAAGAATTGGGTTTAAATTGAGTTCTGGTATATCAAGCTTAGAGTAATCAGTGAAATATATGCTATTTCAAAGAGAAAGAAGTTGAGAGAAAAGGGTAACTCTCCACATGCAAAAAGGAACGAAAATATTCTAGCAAGATCACCTCCAGGTTTTAATGTAAAGATGTGCTTTAAGTGCACCATTACCTTATTTTCTTTGTCCAAAACATACATTCTCAGAACGTATTCTCATTTAGCAAGCACATACCCTCCATGCTGTAACATAGCAACTAAATCAAATTTTGGGTAAAAGCACAGATCTTCTGGAGCCATGGAGTTTAAACTCAGTTCAACTTGCACTAGGATTTCATTTTCAAGCCTTTGTGAAAATGGATTCACAAGAAGAGAGCCTACCCGATAGATTATCAAAACTTTTAACCTTCAGGAACAGTTTAAATCCCTGTTATCAACTGAAAGATAAATGTAAAAATACCCCAGATGACCCCAAAAATCACAACTAAAAGCATTAGCACCTCAAGATTTAAGAGTCCCAAACAGATGCTTTCACATGCTCAATGACTGGCTTGAACAGGAGTAATTTCATTAGGCTACAAATCATAGAATCTTAAGGGTTGTAAGGGATCTTGAAAAATCATCTAGTCCACTCCCCCGCCAGAGCAGGACCACCTAGAGTAGGTCTCACAGGAACTCATCCAGGTGAGTTTTGAATGTCTGCAGAGAAGGAGACTCCACAACCCATCTGGGCAGCCTGTTCCAGTGCTTCGTCACCCTCACAGTGAAGAAATTCTTTCTTGTGTTTCTTCAGAACCTCTTCTATTCCAGTTTGTACCTGTTGCCTCTTGTCCTATAATTGGAGATGATTGAGAAGAGCCTGGCTCCATTCTCCTGATACCCACCATTTATGTATTTGTAAACAATAATGAGGTCACCTCTCAGTCTCCTCTTCTCCAAGCTGAAGAGCCGCAGCTCTCTCAGCCTTTATCATAAGGGAGATGCTCCACTCCATAATCTCTGTGGCCCTGTGCTGAACTCTCTCCAGTAGCTCCCTGTCCTTCTTGAACTGAGAAGCCCAGAACTAGACACAATATTCCAGATGCAGTCTCATGAGGGCAGAGTAGAGGCGGAGGAGAATCTCTCTCAACCTACTGCCCACACCCCTTCTAATACACCCCAGAATGCCATTGTCTGTCTTGGGCACTAGGGCACGTTGCTGGCTCATGGTCATCCTGCTGCCCACCAAGACGCCCAGGTCCTTTTGCCATATACTACACTCTAAGAGTTCATTCCCCAGCCTGTACTGGTACATGGGGTTATTCTTTCCCAGGTGCAAGACTCTACACTTGTCCTTGTTGAATTTCATTAGATTTCTCCTCACCCACCTCTCCAGCCTGTCCAAGTCTCATTGAATGGCAGCACAGCCTTCTTGTGTGTCAGCCACTCCCCACAATGGCTTTGAATGTTATCTCTATTTTTTGAGTCCAAAATTATATGGCACTTAAAACTGGCATCAATTTTGGCTGCTGCTGAGAGGAGCAGTTCTACAGATGTGTCATTCCTGACTTCTCCTTTCTGACAACTCCCTTGGGCTAGCATCAGAGATACCAGTTGGATGCATGGTTCTGTCACAGTTCACCTCTGAATCTCAGAGCTGCTGAGCTTCCAAGGCTTCCACATACTTCAACTGTCAGAGTGGATGCTGAAAGCTTTGAAAGGGATCTTGGTACCTGGAGTCTCTATTTGCACTGCAGTGGTTCCCCCTCTCTATATAGGTTGGACAGAGATAAAATCCTTAACGTTTGCTAAGTGACAAGTTCACTCTACTAACAGCTGTGCTGTTGGAAATGCTGTTAAATGCTGCTGATCTCATGGGATTGCCTGAGGTAAATTTGACAGAAAATCATCCAGATAGCTTTGGTAGTTAAACTACCAGTTAAACTGGTGAAACTATAAATTGTTTTGTTGTTCTTAGCACACAAATAATATCCAAATAGCCTTCACTGCTGTGGAGATAGCAGCCCTCTGTTAGAGGAAGCTGATGTCTTATATCAGTCAACTGAACTGCTGTGGATACTCTGAACGTGTTTTGCCCATTTTACCTTTTCATTCATACGCTTGCTTCAGCTTCTGTGCCCATCATCACTGAATGCTTCACCTTCTCACTTTTGCATCAGGAGTCTGCAGTGGCAGTGATCGATCTGTCTGGTTCTGTTAAGTACCAGATGCATTTGTGTTGTGTCAGAATAAAACTTAATTTTGTGAACACTGTAATCTGTGGTGCAACACTGCTCTTTGACAAACAAGCCGTTGGTGCTTAGTTTCAAACACCACTGCATCAAAGCCTTCCTCCTTTCCTAGGGTTGCCATAACAACAAGCAGCGCACTGTCATTTTGCTAAGTAATGACAATGACAAACGTAAGAAATGCAAAGGTCTGGGGAACAGGGAGCAAGATTAGAGCTTTGCTTCCTGCCTCTACGAAACGTGTAACTGTGGATTCATCTTGAAAAATCTTAAGCGGTTCCTACGGGAACATAAGAAATAGCAAATGTTAGTGCTCTATGCTGCCTTATTTTTCAAAAAGCCAATGTTCTTCTTGTGGATGCTTTGTCAAGATATAGCACGGCATTCGTAATCAAGAGTGCAGCATATGATCTTGAGCTCACAAAACCTGAAAAAATCTGAAATACTTCCTAATTTTAGAGTGTAATAAAGTGATCATGTTCTCTTTAGTAGGTAAGAAGGAGTTGTAGCAAATATGCCATTTTATTGAATTAATAAAATTATGGACAGGTAACTCAGGAAGTCAGGAAACTATTATCTGAATAATTATTCTGTTAACTATGAGAACAGAAAGTATTTCTTAATGAAATCTAGAAAAACACCTAGGACAACCACCAGAAAGATGAAGACTAGTATTCTTCTTATTTAACAGTCATGAAAACAGTTTTTTCAGGTGATTTTCGTTTGGGATCATTCAACCACAGATTTAACAGAAGAATTAATCTTATTTATTTTTTCCAGGTTGGAGGCAAAGCAGTCTTTTAATGTGTGGAGCCAAAACATCATTTTGATTGTTATGCTTTTATTTTCCCTCTGCTTGTTGCACCTATTAATCAAAATAAAATGACTTAAAGTAAAAATTTTACCCTGAACACACAGAAAACAAGAGTCAACCCTTGTGCTTCTAACTTTCTTCTATAACCACCACATGTGCAGTGGCTGTTCCAAGACTCCCACCACTGATAATGACTGTTCCCAGATGGACACTGTCAATCACACACTTCCTTGACGTATATATGAAATGTCTCTCTGGTCATCTCCTGTACTCCTTCCAGGTTTGGTACAGCACCTGCAGTGTTCCTGGAATCTGTCAGTCCAAGAAAAAATGGACTTCTATCCACGTTGAGCTAATGACTTCTCCTGCAGGACTGTCTGTTGCCTTATTTCACTGCTTTCATAAGCTCCCTTGAGATCTGAGCTTCTGTACAAACTGATCTTAACAGTTTAGGGCTTTCAGGGACTTTCTAAATCTGGCTTGGGGTTTTTCTGCCAATACAGAGGAGGAAGAACAACAAATCAAAACTTCACCTAATGATATAATCCACAAACTGTGAAGGATTGTTAACGATCATTATTATAAATTTGCTGTGACAGCTACACAGTATCTATGCTTCTCTTCAGAAAGTTGAGACATTTAATGATAAATGAAGTTAAAAAAAAGATTAAAAATCATAGTTGGTCCCTTAAACAAGCATTTTGCATAACACATCATCTGTTTTAAAGCAGAACTCTCCCTGGATTGCAATAGGGCTAGTAAGCTGAATCAGAACATATCTAGAATCAATGTAATCGTTCAGGTTGGAAAAGACCTTAAAGATCATTAAGTCCAACCACTAACCTCACGCTGCCAAGCCCCCCACTAAACCATGTCACTAAGTACCACAGCTTTTAAATACTCCCAGGGATGGTGACTCTACCACTTGCTTAGACAGCTTGTTCCAATGCTTTATAACCTTTCCGATGAAGAAATTTTCTCTAGAACCCAATCTAAACCTCAAGTGCAACTTTAGGCCACTTCCTCTCAGTCTCTCACTTGTTACTTGGGAGAAGAGATCAACTCACCTCATTACAACCTCCTGTCAGGTAGTTGTAGAGAGTGATAAGGTCCCATCAGCCTCCTCTTCTTCAGGCTAAACATCCCCAGCTCCCTCAGCCGTTCTTCATAACACATGTTCTCCAGACCCTTCACCAGCTTCATTGCCTGTCTCTGAACACACTCCAGCACCTCAATGTCCTTGTTGTAGTGAGGGGCCCAGAACTGGACACAGTATTTACGGTGTGGGACAATCACTTCCCTGGTCTTGCTGACTACACTATTCCTGAAACAGGCCAGGATGCCATTGGCCTTCTTGGCCACCTGGGAACACTGTTGGCTCATGTTCAGCCAGTTGTGGATTAACATCCAGAGATCCTTTTCCAACAGACAGCTTTCCAGCCACTCTGCCGCAAGCCTGTAGCATTGCCTGGAGTTGTTGTGGCCCAAATGCAGGACCCAGCACTTGGCCTTGTTGAACCTCATACACTTAGCCTCAGCCTCTCAATCAGTCTGTCCAGATCCCTCAGAAGAGCCTTCCTGCCCTCAAGCAGATCAACACTCCTGCCCAACTTGGTGTCATCTGCAAACTTACTGAGGTTGCACTTGAACTCTGCATCCAAATCATTGATCAAGACATTTAACAGAACTTGAATACCAAGAGGAAAAAAACTATTGCTATAAAATTTAACACCTACCTGTGTCTTAAACTACCTAAAAGAGCATTAAAAAAATGACACCAAGTACTTAATGGGGTCAAACAAGGTTTATGAAAAGGTTGTAGCTGTAGCACTTAATCTGTCCATATGAAATAACTGTTTTTACTATTGGAAAAAACTACATTAAAAAAAAAGTTGTGTAACAAGTATACAATGACATGATAGGACACAAAGACAGGAAAGAGAAAATAAGTAGCCACAAGAGTATCCCAGTATATTTGATTACAAGTTTCCCTAAATGCAATGAACATTGCTGCCTCTGTACGTGACTAGGTCTCCAGCACAGAACTTCAGGCACCTAAATAAATTACTCAGATTAAGATGAGATAAGATGTCTCATGTTCCCCAGAGAGAATAGTGATATACTCTAGAGGTGACATCTAGTGTATAACATCAAGCCTTTTCTCATTATTTTAGTAATCATGTAATAAATCCAGCAGACAAGTTCTGAGATTTATATGGCCTTGAAACCTCCCAAGTCTCAAAACACAAGTAATTCCATAGTGATCTTGACATGCAAGAAAACCAAGAATTTCATATACAGAACATAAACCCTGTCAAGACAGGTAGACATAACTCACACAGGATCATACACCTGCAAAGACTAACACAGTGACAGTTTAAAAAGATTCCTTCTTACCTGCTGCTGCTTCAGAACCAATGCTATCTTTAACCACGCAAGCTGGACTTAGAGGCAAAACATCATCATCAAAACTGATGAGATCTCCTTCCACATCCAGTTTATTTTGCAAAGCAAGTGCCGAGGAGTTGGCTGCAGGTGATGATTCCCCCAAAGACTTGAAAACGTTTTCTTGGGCAGACGCAGAAGCCCGTGGAGGAGCAGCAATTGGCTTTAATGAGGCCAAAGAAAGAGCAGGATTTTCTGTGCAATGCGACTTTTTATGAATGAGAGGTCTTGGGGCAGGAACAGGAAATTTTTTTTGTCCATCACTGTTCTCTGAAACTGATCCACTCCTTGCATCAAGAATATCATTACTACTGCTTTTAACAAGGCCAGATTTGGGCTTCTTTGGCAGTTCAGGTTTGGTTACAGCACTACTCCCAGCTACTTCTGGTTGAGGCTGCAATTCCTTGGAAGGTGTTGATTTGCTTTCTGTCCATGCATCCCAGTCTCCAGAAACTCTGCTTACCCCTGGCTTTGGAGCAACTACTGGTTTCTTTGCAGTAACAGGTCTTGGGGGGAGTGAACGACGGGCAATTTCTGGCTTTTTTGATAATCCTGAGGTATCATTATTTCCTTGGGATTCAAAAACTTTGATCCTTGAAACAATACTATTTTGGCTCTTTTCTGTACTCATGCTGTCCATTGCCAAGTGATTGTCTAGTAAGCTATCATCTAAGAGTGGTGACGGCTGAATTGGAGGTTGGTGTCTTTTTGTGCTACACTGGTTCAATTCTTCTCCATTGTCTACACTACTTTCTGTATTTTTGACCACAGGTCTGAGATTGCTTCTTGATCTTGGCTTTGGCACAGGACATATCACAGCACTGGCATTTTCTTGGCACCTCTGATCTTCAGAAACTTCAAAGACTACTAAGGGATTCTCATTTTCTGAAGAAGACCTATTCAGGAGAGATGCAGAAGGCCTCGGAGGTTTAAGAGGACCCTGCCCTAATAACAGAAAAGAAAAGGTTTCAGTTATCTATTTCAGAACACTTCATTTATGTTATTTTTTGCCAGCCATCAGAAAGGTAAACATGATGGGTTTCATTCAGAACTTACTGCTGCTTGGGAAACTGCAGTTCTCTTTCTAAAAAGATGAATGAAAATAATATAGAAACTCTAGAAAGAAGCTGAAGATTGCTGAAATCATAGAATGGTAGGGCTGGAAAGGACCTTTAGAGATCGTCTAGTCCAACCTCTCTGCAGAAGCAGGTTCACCTAGATACATGGTATCTATACATTGTGAGTCCAAAACTACTTGTTAGCTTGCAGTACGAGCGGCATTTAACATCTAGACCAAACAGTAGTACAGTAAATTCCTCAGCTTGGTTCAGTCTGCACATGTAACACTGCTGCTATACTGATTGGACAGCTGAGCCCCTCTGGCCCCAAAGCAATTGCCATTAGAGCTGAATTGAGCAAAACTTTCAAGATTTAATTATAGTCTGACCACGAATGCAATGGCTTTTCTGCAGAAGAGAGGATTTTTACAGAAATTTACAGCAGTAATCATTCACAGAAATTTAACTGTTATTCATATTAAATGCTGCACAGACCAATAATAAAGGATAGCTTAAAGAGACAGAATAAGGTTTTAATCAATGAGAAATTAAAAAAGCCTCACCTGGATAGCCTGCAGATTCCCAGTGTGTAGACACACTAGTTTTTACATTACTTCCTGGCAAATGGCTGGGTGGTTCCTCTGGAAAGTCAGTTTGTGTTGCAGAAGTAGTGGTATGTCTAGGAGCAGCAGCATTATTGTTATTTGTTGTATTGACTTGCACTTGATTGATTTCTTTTATCACCTGCTCATATGATGGTGGAAGCTACAATACAGAGAGATAAATATTAATCTATGTCCTGATGTGATCCTTTTTAAAAAAAGGCAGAGTACAAATTAAGAAATACTAAATTAACATATGCAGGGTACATTGCCATGGTCTTTTGTTTAATGTGGTGAAAGTCTAAGCAAAGACTCTGTTCCTCTCTAATTTAACATGGTTTTTACCTTTGCAAATCAAACATACCTCATGTAAACTAATGCTCACCTCAGCTGGAATCCGCTCATTTCTCCTCCACTGAGTATGAGATGAAGCAGATGGGTATCCTAATCCATGAGGAGTGACAGGGCTTGCACCTGGGAACCAGGAGGATGTCCGGAGGGGTTCAGCAGCAACTATTGTAATTTCAGGACGCCTGGAAATCAAAGCAAAGGAGAATAAATACAAAAAAATGTTTTGAAACAGTTCTTTTAAATATGAAATACCAAGGTTTTCTTGGCATGGGAAATCAAAATAACTTGAGTCTTTTTTACCTAACCCAAGATAGCTTTCCATTATTTCAAAGTAACCTACCTGACCTATCTAACAAGCACTTAGGTTTCCATTCAAAGCACCTAATTAAATACCTAAGCCAAAAAGTAGGTTTATTGGCTTCAATGAAATAATTTACATGCTTAAAGTACTTAAACACAAGTGTAACTCAATTAAATGGAGGAAGTCTTAGTCTTCATGGGATAATAAGAACTAATCATGTGTTTGCCCTTAGTCTACGACAACTTGAAAACAGTAGGATAGTTAAAACTGCTTCTGCCTGGGTACCTAAAACCTCCCACTGTGCTAAAGTGAGGCAGAGCAAGCCTCACCAGGCCCTTGGAAGAGGGCCTATTTGCTTACTACATCTAATACAATAGGGACTTCTGTGACAGTTAAGCACTGTAGGTACTAACCCTGTTTTATCACTGTAACAGCTGCTTTAGAGCATAAGCTGCAGCTATGGCCCACGTTCCCAGACCACAACCTTTGAGTATCACTGATCACTCTATAGACTCTCACACGAAATACACTTTGAGAAATGAGTTTTGTGAGTAAATGAAGCATCTGCTACAGAAACCTCTGCCTCCCAACAGAAAAAAAAAAAACCCAAAAACGTCTATAGTAGCATAACTTTTAAAACTATTGTTAAAAGAATTTTAAAAACAGGGCTACAGGTCCTTCACACCTGAAATAATGGCAGAATTGGTTCACCAGCTATCCAGGCTGGTGACCTCCTTTCTCAGTACCCCTTGAGAAACTGGAAGGAGGTCTGAAAGTGTGCTTATTTTCACTGTGAAGTGATCCTCTTAATAGATGTCAAGAAAGTAACAGTTCTGCAGAGATTTGATGGTTAGTTGCATTCTTTTCTGAGGACACATACAAAAGTTGAAGAGAAAACTTCTCAAACTCTTCAGAATCACAGTATTTTCATTTTATTCCAAGCCTTATTTATTTTGAAACATGCTAAGAACAGAGAGAAGGAAAAAAGCCAAACCACAAGCTAGAGGAGAAAGCCGCAACAAATAATACCGTGACACAATCTAACAAGTTTTACATTAACATCTAATTGCAACATAAGCAACAGTTTCATACCTTCTATCCCTCTGTTGTTCACTATGGCTAGAGGTCCGAGAAGCTATTTAAAGAAAAGAAACAGAAGTTTTGACCAGGTTAACATATGCTGTCACAGCAATAAGGTGAGAATAATAGCAGAACCCTTACCAATCCACTATCAGTGAAACGGAAAACATTCAGTATCTGATCATAAATTCCAGATTTTAAGAGTGGCCAAGTTTTTAAAAAAATTATTTTTATTAAATATGAGAAGAAATTACGACAAAATAGTGTAGGATGCAGTTTCATAAGTCCAAGTTACGATCGTGAGAAATGGTCCTGTCCCTTTTTCTTCTTCCTTGCCACATTCTTCTGTACTCTGCATTGTGGTGACCTTAGAGCTGAAATTTCTTTTTCTCTAGTTAACACAATCCATGAAAAAAACCAAAGGAAGTGTTAAACATGTCTGGATTTGCTTTTTATGGCTCATTTCTGAGATGTTATTTAATCTTTTTTTATTGTTTCTTTTCATTTGTTTTACAGAAGGAAAATGTACCAAGGCAGAAAATCTAAGAAGCCATTTTACTCTCTTTTAGGTAAAAAGAAAAAAATTAAATGCTCCCAGCTAGATATTTCCTAACGTTTAATCACTTGTGGATTAAAAGTGAGCAGCATTTCTTCTTTTTTTTTTTCTTTCCCCTTTTCCTAAACCATGTGTTTTAATTTATGTAAAATAAGTAACCCCTGACCTCTTCATTCTTCTGGGTTTTTTCCATATTTAATTTCAAATAATTTTTTTCAATGGCCACATCATATTTTTGTTTTGATTTCTTTAGAGAAAAAAGGAAATAATTTGAGGCATAAATTTTTGCATAGCAAGAGGAATTTAGGAAGTAGTCTTATTGTGCAAAAGCTGACAATTATGTTGTTCCTATACCATCACAGAAACATTTGCTGAAATTGCCAAAGCATACTTGATTCAAGAATCCCATAGTATTGTGTCAGACATACCTCTCCTACAGGGCATTTTTGATGTACACTATTCATGAGTGCTAGAGGAAAAAAACAATGGGTTACAGAAAAGGAAAAGGAAGTGGAGGACAACAAACCAGGGCTTCAGAGTGCTAGAAACCATGATCAAATGGGTTAGTCACACAAGGGCAACACACATGCCAGTGTTGTAAGATGAAAACTGTAATGTCTATTCACAATATAGCATCTTAAAAAACTAATATAGAATTAGATTTCATTTGTAGTGTTACACTGATTTTAACAACAGCTATTCAGAAGTTTACCCATGAAGGATTTAACTGAATATGGAAATGTCCACTGCATGGTTCAACAACTAGGCACTGTAGGAATGAGAAAAGGGAAGTCGCCTGTCTTTGAATGTTTTATTTAGTTTTAATGGTAGTTTATTTGGGTCTGCACTTTTTTCCTTAAAAAAATCATGGGTTACACTGAGGAGCAGATATAGATGCAAAAAAGTTGCGATCCCATAATTCATACTCCCACCTATCAAAAAAATATGGGCAGAGAAGTTGATCCCAGTAAGAGGCACACCTCAACATTTCAGGTATGACTGCACATCTCCTAAACAAGTTCCTTAAAAGTTGTTTGGCTAAGTAAGTAAATAAAAGCCCCCTTCACTACACCTTCACTTTCTTCTGCAGAGATCTGAACACATCACTGATCCAATACAAACAGTTAAAAAACACAAACTGACCAAAACCAACCAATCTGAAGATTACTTTTGCAAAGTAGCTGCAAGAAGGCGTTCATTTGGTAAATGTATTCAACACAACTGCTTGGGGTATAGCTCAATTACAATGATAAGGACATTAGAAATAAATTAGAAATAATGGGGGATGTAAAATCTGTCAAATTCTTTCATTCTTTCCTTATTTCTAGACAAATTCTACATGTTGTTTTCTCCTGTGAGACTCTAAATGTACTTCTGTCCATTACAGTTATTAATACAAATAAGCAAGGCCTAAAAAAAAAAAAAATCTGATATACCTTTCCCATTCTTAACATAAACAAAAAATCCTTGTGAGGCATGTATGTAATCCATCAAACTCCAGATTTCAAGTGAAATAAGTAAACTCACTTAAAAACAACACATTTTAAATATTTTTATAAAATCAACTTCACTAGTAGATAGAAAGAAGTCTCTTCAAAACGCCTAATATCCAAGCCATCAAATATATTTTCGGAACGTGCTCATTCTGTTTGAAAAAATCCAACAAACTCCCAGGCATTGATGGAATCAAGCTACCTCTATGTACACAAACATTTAACTTTTATTTCTTAAGGACCTTGACAAAGTTCTTGCATCCTTCCACCAACTGCCACCCTCTTTTGGCTGCCACATTTTTGTTACGACCACACATCTTTTGTTTTGGAAACTCTTAAATCCACAGTAGGAGCAGAGGTGAAAGCTACTGCATCTTCTGCTTTCATGTGTTCCTTGAAGTTCCAGAAATGCTAGGGAAAATATAAACTTTCTAAATAATCCTTGCCTCTAGACTTGCACAGCTTTTATTCCTTTACCATTTCAAAGAAATCAATTTAAATTAAAAAGCATATGAGAGAAGACATGAATTTTTAAAATACAGCACACACCTGATTTAAAAACAAAGGAAAAAAATCCTGCAGCCATTTTTCTGGCCTTAAGGTCTTTTGAACCTGTAAGTCTATTCTTCATTCCCTTTGTGGATTGCCTTGAAAAAGCAAACTATTAATTTTTCCCCCTGATTTCAAATTATGCCAGCTTTAAGACTTAAAACATCCCTTCTTTCTTCCATCAGGGGAGTCAATGGAAAGGTATTTCAGTGCTGGTTTACATAGTGACAACTGAAGACAGCTGGCTCTTCAACTTCTGTACTACGAAAGCCTCAGGGTGAGAATTGTTGACATTTCCAGAAGCATATGCTTAGTGGTATTTAAATAGAAAGGTACAGAAGAGGTGGGAAAGGAAAAATTCCCCATAAAATCCACACTTTTTCATCTTATAACTTTACTGGTCCGAGGGGAAAGAAAAAAATGTCAACTCAACTCCTAATATTGTCAGTACTTCCTTTAGCATCAATGAGGCATCAAAATGTGTTTAGCTCAGTATAGTAGATTTTAGGCAAGTAAAGGATTAATAATAATACTGTAAATAGAGGACAGACCAGTGACTTACAGTTTCTTTTTCCTGTACATATTTCTTACAAGCACTATTTAGTAGGCTTTATCCAATTACTTTGAATGTGCGGTGGTAAAGAGTTTTTTCCTCTCCTGTTTCAAATTTGGATCCTACTTTTCAAGTGTACTTAGTATGTCATTTGTATTTGAAACATACAGATTATGGTGCTGGGGGCACTTTAAGCTATCAAGATGCCTGTGTAAGTACCACTATCACTATACCACAAAACCATTAATTGCAACGCTACAGATAAGCTGGTGGCAATAGATGTCTGACATGCTCTTTTGAGTCTGTAACAGAGAGCTGAGCTAGAATTTACAGTCTTTCAGGCGATCTTTTAAGGCAACTACAAAGTTCATTCAAGGATCGTGTCAGAGTTAGCATCCTGCTGTGAGCGCTGTTTCCACAATATAGACACTGCATAATAATATTCATATGTTTCCAGTAGCAAATCTGTAAGAAATAATGAACAGTTTTGTAATTGCAGAGTGTTTTAAAAGAAAATTTCATTTTGAATTAAAGATTGGGATCATAGCCCCAAATAGTCCAAGCCTCGTGGGAAATCAAGCTCCCAATTTTATCGACTATTTTTATCTATTGTCCCTTCCAGCAGCTGTGAGTAAATATGACCTCACCAATTAACTATTTCAGTTAATTCATATTAACTACTCTTAAAAGGTTTTAAAATAATACTACTACTTTCTACAATAAGGATGTGCACTAATGTTTCATAACACAGCTTCCTTCAATGCTTCTCTAACAGTAGTCTAGACATTTCTACCATCAATCCTATGAAATATGCAGACTATTAGACTGAGAATTTATTCTGACTGTATACCTGCCTAGGAATAAAAGCTATTCATGATAGTATCTCAAGCAGAGCCTCAAGAAGCAGTTAAACACTCCCTCCCTTACCTACAGAGTAACAGGCCAGAAAAGCCGACAGAATGGTCCCATTGAAGAGGCCACACTTGTAGTCTACTGCAATACCTAAGTGTTACTTAAGTGCAGAAGCTCTTTTTCAGGGAACACTAAAATGATCGTGTAATCCTCAAGCCAAAAACCAGAAGAAACCCCTCTGATTTCACCCAAGATCTGATTAGAGTATTGCTGTAGAGGCAGAGGTTCTAACCAACTGGAAATTTTCATGCATCTCTGAAGCAGGAGAATTGAAGCTTTCTCCTGAACTATTTCTTGGCACAAGGGGGAGGTCTTGCTCCTTTCCTTCTAGTTCTGTTTCCAGGCACCTCAGGGAAATGAAAGGTTGTCTCTCATTAGAGCTGGGCTGATTTTATGCTTGAATGTAGCTAAAATAGATGCTGATGCCCAATTCCCCTTCTAAATGTAGACTTTTGTCCTCTCTTGAATGAACATTAGCACTCATACAACCCCACAGTTCAGAGTACAAAAATTAAAATTAAGCACTTTCTGTACATTTTTTGTCCATTTTATCTCTCTGAACCTGCTCACCTGGGGCTCAGACCACAGGCAGCACAGAAAAAGCCACATGCCACCCCCAGCAGCAGTTTCTTTTTCTTGCCTCTGTTTCCCATCTCCAATTCTTCTCTGTGCAACTTTAGTGAGGGAACTGATCAAAAACAACCTAGTGGGGTGACATGGATTTTTCTTCCTGCACCAAGTGACGTCAAATACCCTTTTCCAGCTGATGAAACTGCTGGGCGCCACAGAGGCTGGCATTGCTGCTGAATAAAATCTGCATTAACTACAGCCTTCAAGCAAGCCTGTAGTTTCACTCAAATTTGACAATAATGATTTATGAAGGCACTTCATTCCTTCCTACACCTTTCCTTGGGCTGTATGTTTCTGCCTCTGCACCATTTCCTGCACTATGCCAGCCCAAATGTTTGTGCAGATGGGGAGAGAATGAGGTCACAGAATTGATCTGGTTGGGAAAAAGCATGAGCCAAAAGAACCTAGGAAGCCCCCAAGCAAAACAAAATAAAAATGAAAAACAAACAAAATCCTCAGCCAAAAATGGCTGCAAAACTGCCAAATGGGAAGCTACAGCCTCAGAGTGCATACAAGCTGTTACACATCCCTCATTCAGCTATGTATTTGCTTAGGACAGAATGAGAATGGAAGAAGCTTGCAGGTTCTTCCAGTGTATTAGTGCAGCAGATCTGCTTCTGTAGCCCTGTTACTTAACAGCACCCTATTTTGGATGAGTGGAGAAGCAAGCAAAAACATTCCCCTTTGTCTCACTACAACAGCATTTGGCTTGCCTCTTTTTACTTTCTTTGGCGTTCTTGTGCATGTTGCTGCGCTGGCATCAATGGAAATACTTTGACCGATTTCAGTTGGAGCTGGATTTAGTGGTGTATCCTGAGACCATCACTAAAAATCTACGGATAACTTTTGAAGAGTTGAGATTAAAAAATTACTCCCAAGCACATTTCATGTTCACATACTTGCTTTCTTCAAGCACGTTGAGCTCACTTCTCTGAATTGTACTGAGCTGTCACATAACTTAAACAAAAAAATTACTATCTTTCTATCCAGACTTGTAGTCAGGGTGTCTGAAAAGAAAATAAACCCATTTCTTCTTTGGCAACAAGACGGGGAGAGACTTACTGACCCAAAGTCATATAAAGCATTGTCCATAGGCTGGAAAGTTGAAATCTTGCACATACTGATCATGTTTCTTGAAAGTTTGAGATAAACAGCCCACAGAAGCTATGATTAAAAAACACTTTTCCAGAGAATACTATAATTTTTTCCAGATTAATGGCAAGGGGACTTAGGAATTACTCAGGGTCCATTTGTAATTTAGGTCCATCCATAGGTATGGTTACAGGCATACAAAGAACTATGGTTTCATATACAATGCCTTGATATGTCCATGGAGATTTTTTTCTAGTTTATCATCTGAGTAATTTACAAGGTACTTACATTTCATTATACAGTTATTTACATATTATTAAGTATAATGTTATAAAACACAAGCCAAGGCTTCTAGACTATACTTTTTTACTTGATTATACCTCAAAATAAAGTACCACTTGCTATTATATATTCAAAGCCATATATATCAATTGCTTAATGATCTTTGTGACAGTTTTTTAGGCACTAGGGCTTATGCAGTCTGAATTAATTTCTGACTCCATCACAGGTCCTCTGTCATCTGGTGCTCTCTGTTTTCCAGTTTTCTATCTATGGCAGCAACAGCATGGATGAAGTGCTGCATTTTAACTACAGCATCATGTAGACTTTCTCTGAATAAAGCTTTCACAATCCGCTTTGACTACCTCCAACCTAATCCTTAATAATAAAGCCCTGACAAATAGGTCCAGGAGAAACAAATCAGTAGTACATAGACTAATTTATTTTTTCCCATAGCAGCATCCTGAGGGTTGTTTCATTAGTATGGAATTGAAATAATGAACAGAAAGGAAATAAAAATGAAAAGCTGAAGAAAGAAACAGTGTAAAACACTTTGGAAGATGCAGCTAAATAAATTCTTTGCCTGGAAATACCATGAGCAAGGAAAGGCAAAGAGGAGTTAAACAATGAAATCAAGGATTTTGTATTTCAAAATAACCCCAGTGCCTGAGTCTAATCCTGTCCCCAGTATAATCAATGGGCAGTTGTTGCAGATATCTACTAAAATAGAACTATCTTCTGTTTTGTCAAGTGAACTACGAATTTGGCACGTATAACCCAGGTTCTTCAGAGATTGATTACATGTGTGCACAAATGCATTAGTGCATAAATAAGATGTTAGTAACTGGCAAGAAGGAGCAGTCTATCAGCAAACTAAAAAGATGGTTTAATGTAAAGCAAAAAAGAGTGACAAAAGTCCCCCCCACCCCCCAAACTTGCTAGCTATTTCATTTTCACACACAAAGTTAACCAGTTACTAAAAATGAAAACATAGACATCTGACAGTATCATAGGAAAAGTAGACTTACATCTCTTGATTGCTGCTCTTATGGATGACAAGGGTCCTTGCCTTAATGAAGAAAAAAAAAAATTACAATGTGGTTAATGTGTCAAAACAGCTAAATTCATGCAGAAATTCCTCATATATTGTAAAGAGTTTGCCAAGTGCATTTTTCCTCTAGGTTGTTATCTTACAGAAACTTGTCAAAGACTTCTGGAGTATACAACCATATTCAACCCCTTCTAATGAAAACCAGGTTATAGCTTAGCTGAAAGACTTTGCAAAGACAAAGAGACGTTTATTAAAACCATTTTTTCTCTCAGTTTTATGTTGAAGTTCACATTCTGTCTCACTTGACAGGACAGGAAAGCTGAGAGATGAGCCCACGTGGGTGTGCATATTCTCAGATTATAAACATTTAATGACAACATTCTTGTAAATAAATAAAACTTACATAGCCAAGTAACAATCTACAACCTCTTTGCTAAATATTTTTAACAATTACTTACTTAACAACTTTTCTTCCCTTTCAGTTGAGATTGCATTTTTCAGTAATAACTTGGTGGGTGGGGTTAGACAGGAAAGACAACATGACCAAAAATGTGTTTATACACAGAGACAGAAAAATGTTTCTTTTTGCCAACTCATCTGGTTTCTTGGTAAGACTAAGGTTTCTGATGCCTCTCTTCTGAAAGTCTTACTTAACAGATATGTAGCAGTCCTTACTACTTTTGCAGATAAAAATTAAAATTCAGGATTATAATTTTCTTGAAGAAGTGTTAATAACTCCTCAAGATGGTATTAATAAACTGCTACTTGTGGAAAGCTATAGAGGAGGAAAAAAACAACAAAAACCAAACCAAAACAACCAACCAAACCAAACCCAAACCACAGAACTATTTTTTCCTCTTTGTTTTCTTTTTTTATAAAGCACAAGAGGTAAACAATAGCTGTTGGTCAGAAGCTTCTGGAAGTGCAGAATAATCTTTTTAAAGGCTGAAAATAAATAGACTATTTCTGATTCAAATTAGTACATTATCTTAATTACAAGAGAAAGGTATACTAATCAAGACTTTTCTGGAAACCTTCCACCACAGCCTTCATCAGCAGTATAATATCCGGAATGTTAGTACAGGAAGGCATTATCATTTGAACACTGCTCTCCCTCTGCCTGCAGCAGGCATTCGGCACACCAACTCTGTCAAGGCTCGGTTTAGCTCCACATGCACTTCCATGCGATTGCTGATGACTGAAATTACTCCAGTGGGAAGAAGAATGAGTGGATTTGGAGGAGAGAAGAAAGAGACAGTCAAAAAGGACATGGATAAAAAATGTCCTCAATCTACAGTCATTCTGAAAACTAATTAAGACTAGAAATGAATGTTGGTCTGACTGAATGTCTTCTGAAATATTTTGGCTAGTCTAGGATAAACAATGCCTATTTGTCTGATTTCAGAAACAGTTCAAATGTGGCTTGGCCCCTATCCACATAGCTAGAAAAGTTGTGTTAGAAAAAATTTATATCAGTCAATTTTTACTGTGCATTTTCAGCAGAAATTAGTGTAATTTTCCTTCAAAACATCCCACCATAATACAATCTTATCTTTAAGAAACACTTGTTGTGTGTTGTATGTTCCTCCCAGATGTACCCCAGACCCCTAATTCCTTGTAACTCAAGTCTTCTTCTTTTGGATATTCGGGTTTTTTTTCAGCTTTATTCTTCTGCTTTCATTGTTGTGAATAAATAATATCAGACAGGAAGGAGACTGAAGTCTGGTTACATGAATCTGAAATATTCTGGAGTAGCAAAACCTTCAAGATTTACTTAACTTTTATAGTAGCAAAGTAGGAAATCTATAAAGTATGCATATTCCCGTACCAGTAAGAACCAGAAGGAACAAGTTCTGCTGGCAAGAGCCCTTTGACGTGTTGCAATTTGCCTCAGAATCTGATCAGCACTTTCAGATACGAGCAGGTACTTTTAGCTAGAAATCATGTGAGCCATCATATAGGCAAAAGTCGAGTTTTTCATGGCACATGAGGACCAAAAGAGTATAGAAAACAATTTTAAAATCAAAATGCTAAGAACAAAGAAGCAAAACCTTCCACGAAACCAACCCTATGAAATAGAAGTATGGATATATCAAGAGCAAGGCAGTTCAAGTGTGCAACTATCAGTGTAATTTAGAACCCAGGATAACATGGTTCTGTTGGAAAATTTATGAGCTCACAAGCAAAACAAGCTGTTAGCAGATAGTTTTTCTTTTGCACTTTCCATTAACAGGTCACCCATCAGCAACCTTTTGGCAAAGCACTACATTTCCTACTCCCAGTAGAGTTTGATTCACTTTTCCCTTACAATTATTTAAGACTTTTAAAAACATGGAAATGGGAGTGGATGCAGATTTTTTTTTTCTTCCCATGAAGCCATGTACAGGAACTGCAAATTCCATACCATTGTTACTAAACTCTACTGATTTAAATAAGGTGCTGTTCTGGGGGCAGCTGAGGATTTTGCCCATATCTTATGCTGAGCTAATCCCCTCCCTCTTCCACAGGCAACAATTTCTGGTCTCTTGTCCTTCCTTGTATGGAGGGAAGTGATAAGGTTACTAATATCCTTCTTTCTTCCACAGATGCATTTTGACACATTTTCTCTCAAGCCATCCAAATAATTAACATAACCAAATCAAATTTAATTCTCCTATTTGATGAGGTAAGAGCTGCAATAATTACTGTATGGAATCCCTGTCTCTTTCCTACCGCCTCCTCATATCCACAAGGCACAGTGAGGAACCATACTGTACACAAAATCCCCACAAACACACTTGTAAAGGAAAAACGAGGTGTGAAGAGGTTTGATCCATGGGTGACCTCTGATCCTGGTCCCAGTAACTCCCCCGACAGTTACATCAGAACACTTGAGGGGACAGTGTGACAGTAACTAGGCTCTGGGGGCAGCAGCTCCTGTGTGGCCCTGCGATGTGCACAAGCAAATCCAAACTTGTATTGCTGGGAGAAAACAATGCAGATAACAGGAAGTTTCAGAGCATTAAAGACTGATAAACCTTAGCTCCAACACCCTTCCAGCCATACCTAATACAGAATAAGTAAAGATGCAAACTATCCATCCATCCATCCATCCATCCATCCATCCATCCCCCCACATGATTCAGCATGCAGCAGTAGACAACCAGAGCAACTCCTCTGACACCTGCATATTTATCCTAGACCTTGCTCACTGTTAACTTAAAGCACAATCTTTGTTTCCTTCTCTGCCAAGGCAGAAGCTTTTGTGGAGCTTCGCTTGCCAGCCCTTCAAAAGAGGGAACTAGCCCACCTCAGTTAGGCTCTCTACACACCCAAACATACCCACTCAAAAGGTTCAGAGAGGATCTGTAAGCTGCTGTACCTGCTATGCAGAAAGCAGTTAGGTACTTTCAGTCAGCAGTAACATGAAAAGGGTCCCATGGGTCACCATTGCTGAAAGATAAAGAATCTGAAGTGGTGTGTTTGAAGTTGTTAAACACCTACTCACTCGTCCTGGCAGGCTTTATTCTGGGTTTCAAGGACAGGTTTTCTAAATATAAACACTAGAGGAAAACACTTCAAAAACATATTTTTGGTCTGTGTATGGGAGAAATAAAATTGCCACAAAGTAGACTGGGCAAAGAGCTGTAAACTGTTCATCAGTGTGCTGGTTACACTCTCCTGTAACATTTAAAAAACCTATTAGAAGATAGTATTCCAAACACAAACTGTTTAAAATGCCACCTAAAAGATTTCACTACAGACTGAGTCACAGAAAGATGGTAGTAATTTATTGTTAAATCAAGGGTGGTGCAAAAGGTCAGACTTATCATCACTCTAATAGCAGACCAAAGAGAAACCTATCAGGTCAAAAAGCTCCCAAAGTCAGGATGGAAGAGTCATAGCTAGCCCATCTTCATAATGTGGATGCAGTAGACAGAACTGTATTAATCCTGTGGATTAAGTGAATCTACCCTGAAAATACATCCAGACTCTTCAATGTTTTCACTGCAGAGGACTCCAAGCCCCTCAACTGATACGTGTGAATTAGACTGCATGACACATGGACTCCGGAAGCAGCTTCCCCTTTAGCATATGAGAAGGGGAGACTGCGTAGCCAGTAGTCTCACCTTCCCCACATTCACCATCCCCACCAGTTCTCTTATGTTCATGCTGACACAGCCACAAGTCTGCTGGATCTGCCAAGTGATTTTGCTAATAACAAACCATCCCATCCCAGACATCCCAATTAGTTTTCAGCCAGACAAACTGACTGCTCCAACTGGCTGCAGAGCCACACAAGCTCCAGGTTGACACTGGAGAAGCAGTAGGAATGGGCAGTTGGTGAAGCCAGTGGCAGTCTTTGGGGCAAACAGCTCAGCCTCTACTCATAAAAACAAACCTCACCAAAGTTCGGGACTCTGCGGCTAATCTGACAGCAACTCCCCAAATGCTGGCCATGCCTTATGTCTGGGGTCAGCTGTTCTCACTCTTCAGTACCAGCTGATCCATTCTTTCTTTCTTTTCCTTTCTGCTGTTAGTCCTGGTCATCCAGATAGGTTCACTGAGAAATGAGACAACACCAGAAAAAAGCAACTGGCAGCAGTCTGCCACCACAGTGTCCTCTCCGCAAAATGAAGATGCTCTCTTACATTCTCTGCTAAACTATGGGTATAGGAGGCTAATAAAGACCCACTTACCACATCACATACTTAATAGGCCAGATCTGGTTATCTATGTGAAATCAGACTCACTCTGGTACAACTCTACTTCTCTCTTGGGTCCAGTCCCAAAAGCAAGTAATCCTGAACCAGTAATGAAGCCCAGTGACAATTCAATCCTCATCAGGATGCTGAGGATGTCTATTTCTGCATCACTTAACAAATGCTGCAACTGCAACTTCCCACTATCCGGACAAGCAAAGATGGAGCTAAGCAGGAACTAAAATCAAGCCACTCATCTAACTGAAACAGCATAGGAAATCCTTTCAGGAATTGCTCTCTAGCTGTTTCTTCAACCACTTATTGCATATTCATGTGCTTATCACTGTCATCCTTGAGGATCACATTTCTGCAATCAAACCTTCAATTTTAAGGCAAAAAACAGGCAGAAAGTCAAAGCAGATAATGGCAGCAAATGATAACATTTCGCTCTCCGATTCTCGTGGCAAACTAGAAGTCACAAGGTTGCAATAGCTTCGACACTTAATAATGTCCAGTTTAGAACTTGAAGCTGAAACATCTCCCATTTTTTTGGTGACTCTGAGTCACTCAGCTTATTCTGAATGAATTCCTTCCTGTTCCAGACCTACAGACATGCTAGACAGATTTGCCCTACCCTTTTCTTTCAGACAACCTGAGCTTGCCCCTGAAAATGACTATATGATCACACCCATTCCAGAAAAGCAAATGCACAGAGCATGATTCAAGTTATTCTATCTTCATTGTATATTTACTTATTTCAGCTCCCAATAAAACATACAAGAACTGAAGGCTCTGCTTACTGAAGACTTTTGCCCTTCCCTATCAGTTAAAAAGATTCTCCTCTATGCCATCTATCAAGGTACTCACTGTTGTGATAACCCTGCTAGGATGTTTTCATTGAAATTAATAAGTAGTATTTATGCTTTAATCATAATTTAACCATGGTAGTAAATAGCTTTGGCAGTAGAATGCACCTATAATTTTAACAACAGCATAACAGCAATGCAGTACTGTAAATATTAATGCAAGTATCACTGAATTCTCATAATGATAGTGACAAAATATTTGGGCCCAACCAGCCTGATATTCAGACACAGAAGCAAGGGTTAAAAACCTAAAGGCAAAAGCCAGCTCTTCCAGATAAAACAACTTAGCTCTAAAATGAAGCTTTTTCTGATGGAAATTCTTTACCATTGAAGTCTACTGCATTTGCAAATAGTGAAAGATGACAGTGCACTGTGTCTACAGTTAGAAAATATGAAACAAAGCTTATTTCTGAAGAATGGTTCTTTTTTTCAGCTATTTGCAGTAACATTAATAGAATTGAAAGTATAATCTTAGAGCAAGCCTTTGAGCCATGGTGAAGCCTGTGAGCGAGCATTATTTGTTTCCAGGGCACATACTACACAAGCAACAGCCCTGTTCCTGGCTGAGGAATTAATACAGCACGTGAGAGGAGCCGCCTGACCACCGCCAGAGCAAACTCCAGGCACGACATACAAGCAGGTACGACTCGGACACTGGCTTTGGGCCAGTATCCAGAACGCTCATCGTTGCTCTCTTGGTGGAATACAGTGCTGGCTGGGAAATGGTTTGGTTGCCTGTTGTAATGCAGCCTGTGCTGAGCTGGACACACTGCGCAGGACATACTGCAACATGAAAGACGTACCGCTGAAAGCAAAGAATGAAGTGATGTTAAAGAAAAGGCCAGACTGACAGGGTTTGTCCTTTCTCCAGAGAAAAGCACCCAAATGGGAAGGGAGGCCATTACATAGGGTTTGAGAGGCCTGAACTCAGCCTTTCTCTGTGACCTTGGGAAAGCCACAAAACAGAGGTGGCAGTTTCTGTCTCCCTGTGCTGTTAGAAGGCAGAAGCAACCACAGACCTTGAGGCTTTACTTTTGGCTGCGATAGGCCAGACGTTAAGGTACCTAAATGAGAGAGGAATTAAGAAATTAATGCAATGGCTCATTAAAATGCAAAAATCCTTCCTTTATTTCCAGGCACCAGCCCCATGCTGGCTTTTCCTACTTGTTGCCATTACAGATTTGCTGACTGCTGCATGGAAATGGTCTAATGATAGACTCCCCATTACAAGAGAAACAGAAACATACTGGAGAGAGACCACCAAGGAGTTGATGGTGATGAAGGGACTGGAGCACGTCTGATGAGAGTAAAGGCTGAGGGACTGTTCAGCCTGGAGAAGATAAGACTTGGCAGGGGGTGCTTATCGTGTGCTGAGAAGAACTGGTGGGGAGGAATGAAGACAAGGCAGCCACGCTCCTCTTAGTGATGGCCAGAGACAGGGCAGGAGGTGACAACCACAAGCTGAAACACATGAAACCCCATCCAAACCCAAGAAAAGACTCATTTCTGTATGTGTGTGCATGTAGTGTGTGTGTGTGCTTGTGTGTGTTGTGTGTGCTTGTGCTGTGTGTAGGGGTGTGTGTGCATGCAGTGTTGTGCTGTGAGTGTAGTGTTTGTGTGCACAGGGTATGGTCTCTGTGTGCTGTGAGTTTGTGTGTGTTCAGTGTGCATGGGGTGGTGGTTCAGGGCTGTGTGTGGCTACAGCCACTGCCCAGTTCCGTGGGAGTGCCAAGAGGAGCTTCAGCCCCAGAAAGATCCCAGACGAGGTCAGAGGCAGTGGGAGAAGGGACTGTGGGGCATGTGAGGGTTTATGGGGCAGGCATGGGGGAAGGTGTGGGTATGCAGGGGGTTATGAGGCACATGGGTGGTTGGTAGACCCTGTGGGAAAGCTGTGAGGGAGCCCAGGAAAGTCAACGTGACACCCACAGGGTCAGGAATCAGGGAGAGAGTTGGGTGCACATTCACGGGATCAAGGGGACCCTGAGGGGCACCCAGGGGAGGGAGTTGTGAAACATCCAGGAAAGGGGAAGTCTCTGGGGCACAGGAGGGGTCAGAAGCGCCCTGGGGGGCTATGGGACATTTGGAAGGTTGGCAAATTCCAGAGGTTTGTGATGCACATGGGGGGCAGGGTTGGGAGGTATCCCCTGCAAGCAGCAGGTTGTGAGCCCCAGCACTGCTTGTGCGTTGTGCAGCCCTGCTGTGTTCAACACTTCTGCACAGGCACCCACCAGCTCCTCAGCCGCTGTGTGCACGAAGGTGTTGGAACTAGACAACCTTCAAGGTCTGATACACACTATTTGATGATTTCAGTCACTAAATCAAAACACCCTGTCAGCCACTGACAGGACATTTTACTTGCTTCATACATCTCCGTATATTAAATACCACCTGGTAGTTGAATGAACTCCAGAACCTTTGTAATTGACATCACAGACAAATAAAACCTGGTTTAATCATGAACAATGAGCAGGACAAAAGGCATAAAGAAAACCTGTAGATCCAGGTTCACAGTATTCAAGGCACTTTTAAGGGGCTTTAATTATTCTAAAGTACGGATGTGAGATTTTCTTCAAATAGTCTGTGTACTTCATAGGATACGTAAGTGTAGTGTTACAGTTATCGTTAAAGTTTTGTAAAGGAAGAAAGTGGTATGTTACTGTCCTCATAGGATTAGAAACATTAATAATGATTAATTAGCAAAGAGATAACACTTTGCTTTATATCAGTAACTCAGAACTCTCTAAACAAATTACCTGCAGATCAGCAAAGAAAAAAGAACAGGTGATGGGGATGGAAAATATCCAAAGTAATGAAAAGATAAATGTGTTTCACTGGGCTTTTTGAAAATATAGAGGCTGAGAAGTTTAGGAATAGAAACACAACAGAGCATATCTGACCAAGCAGGAACTAAAGAGTGCCGTCTGCAAGGATAGGAACCCAACAGGACCCTGAGGATGCAGGAGCTGGAGGTGAAGAATCCAGAGGAGAATGCTCAGGTGCTTGCAAACAAGACTTCAAAGACTTCAGAGCAGTAAATAAAACAGGGAACAAGGTTTATGCGTTAAATTAACTATAAAGTATAGGCTAATTTGCTTAAACTATTGAGCATCTTTTGAGGAGGAAATTAGTGTATGCCTGAGGAAGGAGTTCCTGGGGAATCTTGAGGCATCTTAAAGCCTCACTTCCAGAGTACCAAATAGCTTCTACGCTCAGCAGTTAAGATAGGATCTGGATCCTGCCTAGTCAGAGAGAAACAGCACACAATTCCAGATCTGTAACAGAGAAGCCAGCTATTTGAGAAGCATCCAAAATATAAAGTTCAACCTAAGCCACAGAACTGCGACTCTCAGTGCCAAAAACTTATCTGAGCACCTTTGAGAATTTCAAAGTACAACAACAGCCAATGGTAAACTCTTTGACAAGTTCCATATTGTTGGATTTCCATGCTCCTTTAGCCTAATTCAACTTCTTCATAGGCCATCTGAGTGAAATAAGCAATGTGAAATGTACTGCAGTTTAAGCTTTAGCTGTGAAGAAACAAAAGGAACTTTCTCATTGTTTTAATTATAGATGTATGTTGATAGCAAAGACATTTGTTGTGAAGTATCAGCCTATAAACCAGATGTATTAATACATATACATCAATTGTAGTCTTAATGAAGTCTTAACTCAGCACTTAAAACTAAGAACCCCCCCCCCAAATGCTTCTACATTGTAAATATGAACAGGCAGCCAAAAACAAGTGTAAGAACATTACGAGGTCATTCGTATAAAGAGACATACTGGCTTCAAACTGGCCATTTGTAAATAAAATAAATCATTTAACAAGAAGTAGAAACACTCACTTGCAACCCTCCCATGTTCAAGTCTCACAAAAGTAAAACTATCTTCATATGTGATCGCATCTTGTTCCAACAGACTGTTGACTCACCCAGTTACACCCTACAGTACATAAGGTCCATGATTTTGTAACAGTGTGCACTGTGCATTCTGTAAGGGACAGAAGTTGTAAAATAAAATCTCATAACCACACCCTTCATCAAACCTGTCTTTCCAGAAAGTGTCCTGCATGCAGTTCAGTCAGAGAAATGGCATGTTTGCCTATACACTCTACCATGACCTTCATCCAAAAACACTGCAACACTTCCTTTTCTTTAGTACCTCAGAAACTTGCACTACATAACAACAGCTCATACATTCTTACATCTGTAAGTCTACACTGTTTACCTCTGAGTTTAAATACAACCTTAAAATGCAGCCCTTTTGATTCAGTCACAAAGATTCTGCAACTCTGAGAGCAGGGTCAATCATTCCCAAAAGATATACATCAAAGATTATTTTTCAAGTCTTGCAATTCTGATTCTACAAGGATGTAGGTAACTTACAGCATATAGGTAAATGTAATACCTTTGTTAGTCCAAACTGGGGAAAACCAGCCAAATTTTTAGATACATAAATTACTTTCCAAGTGTGAAACAGAAGCATCAACTATCAGAGCCAAACAATTTTTTTTAAATCACACACCTGCAAAACTTGCAAATATCCTAAACACACTGCAAAACCCTGATAGGTGGGCACAACACAATTTCCTGTAGGAGCAATGAAAATACATCTGGGAGAAGGCCTTTAACTGCTTGGGACACATCTCCAATAAAAGAGATCCCATCTTTGAGCAAGTCATCATGCAAGATAAGAGGAACTTCCACTCCACTCTCAATCATATACCCTGGCTGTCTTACAACATCACAGTACTCAAATTATACGGTGATCAATAAATACTGAAGCCTCTAATGAATGCTTGTATCTTGGAAGAAATAATCACTATCATCACCTTTTGCCACTCAACTAAATTTAGCTTCAGAAACAAATACCTTGTAAAACAGATTGAACCAGACCTTTCTGGAGCAACAGTCAAAAGAAACACCTTGAAAAACATTTCACAGCCATGGAAATCAATGCTACTCCCTAGCCTGTAAGAATCCTCCAAACACATACCTCTTTCACGTGCTCCTCCATGCACTTCCATCAATGCACCATATACCACCAGGTAAATCGGGTAGAGGAAATGAAAAGGCACAAATATCAGGTTCAGTTTACCCAAGTGAATGAAAGGACAGAAAAACACCATTTAATCTCTGACCTCTAACCTTTGATCCCAAATAGACAAAGGCAAACTTAGATTTCCGTCACCACTCCCCTCCTCCGCCGAAATCTCCACTGCAGCTTAAAGGCTCTGGATTCAGGTAACAGCTAATTTCTCTAAACCTCCAGTCTCAGCAATGCCCTTAACTTTGAAGGCTGTAAATTGTTCCTTTGTTTTCTCTCATGTAAGTCAACAACCTTATTCCCCTCTCCCCTTGCTAAAATGCTTCTGGATCTCCAACAGTAAGAGTGACCTCTTCCTTAAGACTGCCTAATTGATTAACATGATCTATTTAAATCCAAAATAATGGCATTTTAACTTTGTCACGAAGCAGCATAGCTATAGGGAATGACAGCTCAGTCTCTTACACTACAGCATATAGAAAGCATTATATGAACCTGGCAGACATCGCTTCTGAAAGAGTCAGAGACTTCAGCGTGCAATGTGAGGTTAAGCTGTGGCATTGCTTGCCAAAAAACACTCTGGGTGACAAAACTGTATATGAATTCAAAAAACCTAAAGAAAACCCACCGAGGGCTATTAAATACAAAACACCACCTCTCTCTTGTGGGGCCTGAGCTACACAAATCTGGATGCTGACAGAATGCATGGATATTTTCCAGAGTACTCTTGCTTTTTCCTTATCTTCTTCCTAGGCTTCTGCTTCATATATAAGAAAGGACAGAATGAGAACATCAGAATAGAGGGACTTTTGGTCTGCTTCACAAAGGCCATTTTAACATTCCTAGTTGTCTTTCAGAATGGAAGAAGGTCACTCGTCTGAAAGCTCTGCTGTTTTTTCCACTTACTTGAGTTGTTCCATTAAGATAAATCTTAAGATAAAAGGATAAATCTTAGGTTGTTTACTTTTTAAAGACATTTGAAAATTCGTATTTTTTTTTAAAGTGTGAAAGTCATCTTATCAATTTCTATCTTATGTCCTTCAAGAACATTAATGATTTTGTTTTATATCACCATTTTTAGTATGTGCAGCAAGGCAGTTACCACAATAAGAAATACATTCTGTCTATTCAAATACTAACAGCCATCATTTCAAAAGCCTACAAAGGACAGGAAATACAGAGAGCTGTGTCATCATTTCAGATCTGTCCTAGATGGAAAAAAGAATAAATACTGTTATTAACAGAAAGCGTTGGTGGTCTGTTCTCATTGTAAAACGTTCATTTAATAGAACACATTTCCTTGTCAACAGTCTCAGAAGGAAGAAGATAGATTGGGCAGTAATGCAAATAATCTTCTCTCCTGTACACCAATAAGGTGTGGTGAGAAAGCCTCTCCCCCAGCTGTCATTACTGTACTTGTCCCACAATACTGTTCTCCTTCCTAGTTGGGCAGTGTCCAACTGTTAGGAGTAGTACCTGCTTTTTTAACCATTCACTGACCTAGTATTTTAGAAGGGGCTGTGGAAACAACATAACAAAATAATATAATGCTGTTAAAAAGCAGTTACCCCAAAGAAACTGTTCTCGGGAGACAAGGAAAGCTTCCTGATGCGGTTCAATCATAAAATGGTTATCAGGATCGTTTGAACTAATATGGTATTAATACTTGATGCTGCTGTGTGAGGGGGTGGGGAAGCAGAAGTCCAGACAACATGGAACAGAAGAATTATAATAGTAAACCCAGAGCTATGTCTTTCCACTAAGCATTTACTCCAAGCAAAAGTATTGCTCAATATAACATGAGATGACTGATGTACTTCTTTTGCTTGAACTAGATATTATGTTGTAGATCAAAAGAGAAATTTAACAGAATAATCATTCTTTGTGGCTGGAACACTGTGATTAGATTTGGACCTTCTCTTTAATTAGAAGTCAATCTTTGCCTCAACCCTCAGGAGAAGGGAACATCCACTATACCCAGAACAGATGACAGACCTCTTGTAACAACCCTCCCAAGATTAAGATGACAAGGTGACAATGTATATTTATAAAGACCATACTTACATTAATAACTTTCCACATTTGGGGTTGTGTGGCATAATTTCAGTCCTCTGTAGCAAGAGACCTGACTGTGACCTGCCTTGTTTGTAGCCTCCAAAGGAAGAGACAACACGACTTTTTCATATAACATAGATTGGTAGCGAACTTAAGTTCTCTTTCTGAAGCTAAATTAGCTGGAAACGGATGCGGTCACAGAGGTGTGATGGGACAGCTGCCATGACTGGAGCACAGGGGAGGAGGGCTATATATTGTTCAGGAAAGACAGGCTGACAAGGCGAGGAGATGGAGTTGCTCTCTATGTGAGGGAGCAATTAATGTGTACTGAACTCTGCCTGGGTGGAGATGAGGGGCACATTGAGTGCTTATGGGTGAAAATTAATGGGCAGGGCAAGGTANACAGGTGATTGGGGAACCAATGAGGAGGGGTGTGCTGCTGGACCTGGTGCTGACAAATAAGGAGGGTCTGGTTGGGGATGTGAAGGTTGGAGGCAACCTCAGCGGCAGTGACCATGAGATTCTGTGTGGAAAGCAGGACACAAAGCAGGACCGTGACCCTGGATTTTAGGTGAGTTGACTCTGGCCTCTTGAAACACGTGCTTGGAGGGATCTCATGGGA
>WBNH01003390.1:166010-200331 GCA_013401255.1 Urocolius indicus | reverse complement strand
CCGGAAGTCGCCGGCAACAGTTAAGCCCAACGAAGGTCTATGCTTCTACACATTAGTTGAGGGGTAGGAGAGGTGAAGGTTCAAATTTGCTTTATTATCTCTTTTAAACTGGCTAGTACAGTCTTAGTCTCTTTGCAGTCATTGGCTTTGGTTATGAATAGTCTCACAGTTCACACACAGGACAGTTATGTGTGAATTTGAAGCAAGATATATCCAAAATGAACACTGCCTATACACATTTCTGCCTTTCATTTAGTGTGTCTTTCCCTAATCTGTTTCAAAATACAAAAGGGAAAGTGCAATGCTATCTTCTACTGAGTGACCACACCCAAGATCACCACAATGTGGGCCTTAAGTAAATAAGCTCTGATTTTAAGGGAAAAGTTACTCTGTTTAAAGGCTTTGAGTTTGAATTGATTCTTATTTCCAGGTCTTGATCCTAGCATCTGAGAGGCCTGGAGACCACAACTGATACAAGTTCCTTGTCTGTATGTTTGTGCTTTATGAAATAAATTGGAATATTTTATTGAATTTTGTGCAAGGACACTGATTTTTCATTGACTAAAGATTTGATTTCTGCTGAACTTCAGTATTTGTAACAACGAATGTGTTAGAGAAATGACTCATGAGAATTATCTAGTAGGAACAAAGCTGATCATTGCACCTCTAAAACAGAAATGACAGTGACACAGATTCTGTGATGTAGATAAGCAAGTAGGGGAGATTCAAATGAGACAACAAATCACTTACATCCTAAACTGGGCAATGAATGCAAGGTTCAAATGATGAATAGGGAATTACTTATCAAAGTCAGTGTCCTGTGCTTTGTGCTGTAGCTAAATTGTCTCTTTAAATACAGAAGTCTGATTAAATCTATTCTGTCAAAACAGTAGACAAAGGTAATTGAAATGAAAAATGCAGTCAATCAAAGATTTGTTTGTTTCTTAAGGATTAGGAAAAAAAATGGTATGAAAGAAATAGAGTGCTAAGACACTCTATTTATAATTTTATTTATAATTATATTTATAATAGTGGGGACACTATTACTTGGCAGCTGATACGTTGTTCATCTCCTAGAAACAATTATGTATTCTGGCCCCCTGAGTTAAATTGGCACATTAAAATTTCTGACTTAGTGTCATAACTGTAAAGTAGAAATCCTACAAGCTGGTGGCAGGCTTGCCTTTGGGGCTCTGCCCAAATCAAACTCTGCAAGTACAATCCCGGGACCAGGTCTGTTGCCAATATCACTTAGCATAGTGCCTCCACAGTCAGCAGAGCTATGCTGGCTTACACCTGTGGAAAATGTGGCCCAAAAGAGATGTGGGAATGTTAGTCACTCTCCAACTGCTGCCTCCTCAGATGTAATGTTCCTTGTAGGAGTTCTTGAAGAAGAGCTAGCATTGGGTAGGACAGGTTGAACAAAGGACTCTGGGCAGGCTGAGAAGCTGTCTCACTGATGTCTCACAGCATGTGTATCTGGCACTTGATTAGAGTTAATCATATCAAACATGCAGCAGGGAGATGATGCAGAGACTAGTGCTCCCATTTGACTGAGGGAAACAGTGTAGCTTTACAGATATATATTCATCTCCCAGCCACTGCAGTAAGAGCAGGGCAAGAGTCTTATGCTGAATGGCTTCTGGCAGAAGAGCTCTTTCATGTCCTGAAACATGAAGGCACAGAAAAACCCCACTCCAGGGCTGTAGCTTTTGCGGCCCTGAGGCAGGTTCTGCCAAGCCCCAATATCAACAACCTACTGCCTCCTCAGTCCTTAACCTCATGAAGCCTTGGAGGCAGACATTCCTCCTAGCAGCTACCACCACAGGGAAGGAATGTAAGACTCCAAGTCCAAGCTGGGAGATGCAAAGTATGTATGTATGTCCAAGGCAGATTGTATCAGCCAGCAATATATTTGTTCTGTTAGCCAAGGAAAATGAGTTCAATTTGAGGAAGGTGTAGAAGTAGTAAAGAAGCAGGCAGTTAGAGGCAGGAGGTGGGGTAAGTTAGTTCCACTAGAGAAAACATACTGGAATGCTGCCATGCATTCCTAATCACTTACGATGTAAAGATATTCTTGAGAAGAAAAAGAGTCAAGAAGGTTTGTGGTAAGATAAAAGAGGAATAATGAATATGTCTCATATAGGGCAACTGAAAGACTTAGTCTTCTTTAGCCTAAAGGCTGAGAAGAGATATAGTGTCATTTTATAAGTGCATCAGTGGAGAAAGCATCAAGGAAGAAGGGCTAAGGGAATTTAAACCTAACCAAAACAGCAGTAAGGTGCCTGCTGTGGGAATAATAGGGACAAAACCCCCTGCTTTGTCAGAAATGAGGGCCAATAAACATACAATGTGACGCCTGCTTTATTAGAGCTGTGATCTTTAAAACAAAGGAAGTTGTGTAGCTTCCAGCTCATTGTTCCTTCAGAAAGGACCACTGAAAAAAGGTAAGAGGAAAAAGATACATGTTACAGAACACCATAGCATTTCCTATAACATGTATACATCAAATAGAATGAAACTTCTGAAAAATCTCTGGAGATGATACAACTAATGACACCACAATCTTACATAGATGACATACCTCTGATAATAACTTACCTATAAGAAGAGCATAGATTCAAGTCTGTCCTATTCTGTAATTAGGGTGAAGGGTATATTTAAATTATTTAATTATTCCTTTGTTTATACAAGTGATTGCCAGTTGCAGAAATTAACATATCAAGCTACCTGTGTCACAGTGCAAGTTTCTGAGCTGAATCAAAAACTGAGCACACCAGAGATTAGAAATCACAGAATACTGTTTCCCTGGTGTCTGTGTTTGCAGCAATAATGTGGATTGAGGAATTGTATTCTAATCTGATGGTCCTATGTTCATTCCAAGATTTGACAACTTATGAAATATAGCATAGCAACAGATAGGAGACTTTTTATATAATGTAAGGAGTAAATTAGTGGGAAGATGAGAAAGAATAAAAAGTTGGGCTTCGGCTATTTACTAATAGCCTCAGAGCCTTAGGTTTTAAATGCTGTTTTATGCTAACACCTTTTTGAGAACTGAGGGTCAGGTGCAGTTTCAGTGTTGTTCAGAGTAACTCTATTGAGGTATGATAGCTTACAGTGACTCAGCATACGGTCCGAAATATTTCATCATTCAGGGTAGGCTGCTCATATTCACAGCCTACCCTGAATGATGTACCTATGTACTTCTGGTAAAGACTGGACTATGCTGACAGAGTAGTATGTAGCTGTTTCATGTCCTCAAAGTGGGTCAGTTCTAGTTTCTACTCCTTTCAGTTCAAGAAAGTCTGCATCTCAGTAAACTGAAGGATTTGAACTCATTTGAATACTTTATCTCTAATTGCTTCTATTTACCCACCTTGATCATTACACTGGGATATCAGATTAGGATTCATTAAACACTCTGTACAAATGTTTTAAAGTTCTTTCACTTCGCTGTGTGTCTGGTAAATTTAAAGATCAACGTGTTCCTTGGTGTTTTCCTCATCACTTCAGGGCTCTTTCCTTCCAGTGACAAATTTTCACTCAGATAACCCTTCATATATAGGACATTACAATTTCATTTATTCACAACAGATGAAGAATCTCCTTTTCATTCTATGGGTGACCTAGTTGCTGCATTTCCATTGTCCCCTTTATTCTGTCTCTGTAGATGTCCTGACTCAGCCCAGTGTATTTACTCATCCCAGCAATTTACTAGCATATGCTTAGACGGTCATTCTCACTAACAGGCTTTTCTTGTCAATTTCAGAAATTTTAATAATAAATTCCTTCCCATCTAGGGAAGGATTTAAAACAGTAGCACCAGAGGAAAAGGTTTGAATTGCTTTCTCATGTATACCACAGATTCTATGGGGAGACAGCTCTCTATTTCCAAACACAAAGATCCACTTTCGCTAGATGAAAAGGTAACTCATGCCTATGATGCCATTGGTGCCCCTTATCTAAGTGCCTCAGGTTTAACCTACAATTATTTCCTTTTCTCTGCTTATCACAAAAACACTGTACTTTTGCAGAGATGAGACTCAGTCATCACTGGACAAGGAAGGAGGATATCTTCTCACAGGCTTTATCTGGGTTGCCAAAAGTAAGGGAAAGTAGTGGGAAGTAAAACTGAACTATCTCACCAGCAGTTTATTAGCACAGTTCCTACAATGTCTTGCTGCAGAGGGAATAGTATGCTTCATACTTTAATAGAGTTGGAGATATTAAGAGCTCAGCATTTGTCACTTAGAGTGTCACTTGACATTTTAAATACAGGAGGATATTGTGGTTATTGGAAGTAGTGCAAGTAGGCTAAAGAATTTTAATAGTGCCTATTTTAGTGGAGAAAAAGAAGTAAGGCACTTTTTTCATGCATAAAACAAGTGGAGTGCCTGGTAGTTTCCACATTAGACTTAGCTTTTTGGGAAAAAAAATGCTCACGCTGAAATATACAAAGTTCAAAATCTACCTTATATGCAGCTGCTATAACATCTAATGAGAATCTCTGAGGCATGAGAGTATGTTGAGAGACTTCATTCTTGCACTTAAAAAGATATCTGGAAAAAACTCCCTCAGAAAAATTCTGGAATGACTCTTAACTCTCAAGTTATTCTTTGCATTTTTCAGTACAATATTTGCAATAAATCAAACATTTTCATTTTAAAACTAAATCATGAAGGGAAAACATTTAAAAAAAAAAGCAAAGTATAAAAAATTATGTGTCTCCTAGTTCTCCAGCTTAACATTTTCAATAAGTCAGAATTACTTATATGAATCCAGAAATACAGGAAAGAATATATTATTGTTAACATTTTGCACAGGAGACATTTTGTCATGACATTTTATACATGAATCCAGAAATACAGGAAAGAATATATTATTGTTAACATTTTGCACAGGAGATATTTTGTCATGAAAGTACCTGTAAGGTGACTACCTTTCTGCAGGGTTTCATGTCTTGTTTACCAAGGCCTTGGAAATGAATAAAGAGAAAGGTATTTTTTGGCACTCTGTGTGTATACTAATTTTTGTCATCTTGGCATATTCCTTATATTTACCCATACGTAAAATGGTTAAAGCACTCTGTTGAGCTTTCTGTTCTTGCTGAAGTGTGATCTAAGTACGGTCAGAAAACATACATAAAGTAAGTTGGAGGACAAAGATGGAAGATTCTGTCTTATATCTACTGTGACTCCCTGACATTTTTAGCAAGTCTTCAGATGACACATCTTGTATCTCTATCAGTAGCTTGTTATGGATTAACAAGTTACATTGTCTGAGAATTTTCAGTGACCATCAGAGACCTTGATACAGCTTTTCATTGAGACTGACTCTGATCTCTTCCCTGATTGTTTACAAAGAACAAAAGCTATTGCAAATAGTGTGGGTCATAAATTATGTTAGCCACCCCTGTGTCTTTTAGTTAGTCAGTAAGCCTATAAGATAATCAGGTAGGAACATAACTCTAGTTAAAAAAAAAGTTAGGAGAGCATTGGCTGAACACTGGGGGTTTGCAAACATTTTGAGTTTAGAACAGAAACTAGAAGTAATTTTGAAAACAGACCTCTGAGACTTACTTTCCAAAATGTTGAGGAAATTTTGATGGAGACCTGACAGCCTCTACTCATCTATTTTAAATGCATCTGCTCCAGGCACAGGAGAGATTTTATTTGAACAGCTATGTAAAATATGGAGGTTGCAGCCAGTATTAGACCCGCAGCCAATTTGCATTGTACTATCTTCTCTGAACTAAATATTGACAGCTGCAGAGTACTTACAGAAATGACAACATTCAAAAAAATCTTGAAAAAAGTGATGTGCAGAGTAATTGAAATGACTCACCTGATATTAGATACAAAACCAAGATATCTCAACTTCTCTTAACTGGCTCTATCAATCTTAAACTGATACATTTTAATATCAGGCACTTGAGTTTAAACTTTATTTTAGCACTAGGCTCCATTTAAAGAATCTCCTCTACTTTACAAGATTCTTAAAGAACCTTAAAGAAAGTTGTGATTGTGTTGACCTCAGAAACAAAGCCAAAGCCCTACTCAAGAGAAAAAAAAAAAAAAAAATTAAAGGGCTCTTTTTTAATGAAAATGACAGGTATGATTCCTATGTGACAACATCACCGTTCCTTTCTGAAAAATCTCCTAAACTATAGAAACGAGTAACTGAGAGAACCACTCTTCTGCCAGCACTCACACAAATATAGTACTTAGGGGATCTTATAATTGTTTGTTTAAGCCAAATGGAAACAAGAATATTTACAAGCAAAATTCAACCCTTTGACGAAAAGTGTGGAGATCTGCATTTAACATTCTAATATATTAAATGTCTATCTAGACTGATTGATGTTATTTGTTGGACAAATCACAAAATGAATGAAAATATCTTAATGTTTATTTCTTGAAGTACACTTATTAGACCAAAGAGTGAAAGACTTACTCCATGTAAGAAAAATACCTGTAGGCATATAATTTAACATGTAGATGATTCCAAAATTACCTCTTTGCCCTAAATCACAAATTAAAAACCTGAACTTTTGTTTCATATCTTTAATATATTACACAGGTGACTCTGAAGGACAGAAAGCCTCAGACTTTGTCATAGGGAAGGATAAACCAGTACATTTTACATTGAATCTCATAACACCTTATAATCCTCATCATCTTTCACTAATTGATATTGGTTTTCAGCCAATTCTACCTTTCACGGTAACTGGCAAACAGCCCATGGCAAAGAATAATTGAACAGCCCTGAATTTTATTAATAACACACCACTTTATTTGCATGTCCTCAAATTTCTGCACACGCATATGCTCCCTCTCATTGCCCGTGGCTAGCTTATCTCTTCAGACAAAATGAACAAAATATCAATAGCAAATTAATTAAGTTATTTATTTTTATTATTATTTACATCTAATGTGAAAGGCTTCAAATTTTATTAAGGAGAATATGCAATTTCATGGTATTCTGCCTGGATACCTTCAACAGGCTTGAAAAAATGCACAAACAACTATCAGTTTGATAACTGTAATGATTTCAAGTCTACTGAAACAAATAAAGTTTTATGACTTTCCAACCAATATATTTATTCCAAGATGAATAATTTAATACTAACATCTGATTATAGGGATCTCTCTGTTCATTGTCAGTTATGCAGTCCTTGACATTTTAGTATTACGATGAAATAAACTTCTTCCACTGGAGCTAAATTCTGCCTTTGCTTGTGTTTGATCCCCACTCAAAATGTGATGCTCATACTATTTATATTACTACTGTAGATGGATTGCAGCAAAGATGTGTGAAAATTGCAGAAGAGTATTCACAAAAAGTGTATTCATAGTAAAACTGAACAAACATCAAAAACATTGGCAATATCAGGGACCTTTTAAATATATTCTCTAGAACCATCTGTTTGCAAAAATTATGTGGAAAACAGTTGTGTGTACCCATGGATGTATGTTCCCCCATACAAACTGGTAAATGTGTAACTCACCTCACAGCTTCAGAACATGTTTAAATCCATTTCTTCTCATTGATTATGTGTAACTGTATATCTTAATGTAATTCCAGTAGGGCTAATCACAAATAGAAAGTTACACAAATGCTCAGTAGCTTTATTAAATCAGGTGCAAGACACAAGGTTAAGTCAGTGCTGTGGAAGTTTTCTCCTCACTAGCTAAAAGGATCCTGTAACACAAGCCATTAAGTAACACTTTGAACCACAGCACATTTATTGAATGAATGTTCACAGAAATTTGACTGGTGTTTCTTTTCAAGTATTGCAGGAGAAAGTCAGTGCTCTTACAGAATTAATACATCATTACAAATAGCTTAAAAATTATGTGAAAAATCACACAGTATTGAGAGTAGAACACATTTCATTCAGATAAGGGAGGAAGTGTCCTATAACATAGAGATTGAAGCCTTAAAGAAAAATGTAACAGAATATGCAATGGCATTAGTAGAAGACAGATTTTTTTCGTGGCATCCTGAAAGAAGAATAATCAGCAAGCAATAAGCACGTCAAACATTTGGTAAAAAAAAAAAAGTTCAAATAAAAAATATGGCACTTGAAATGACCTTCTAAACCATAAAAATATAACCCTTTAAATGACAAAAGAAATCTCAACCTCATATTAACAAACAGGTATATCTGCTTCTCTTTCCAGTACTGACCTCTTGTATTGAATAGCTATAGAGCTGTAATATGAATAAAATTTTGTTTACAGTGTTAAAAAGTTTTGGTTCCACAGTACATGAACAGTGTAAAGTGAAAAATAGAGCTTAATATTAACTTATTTAAGAATTAACAGTCAATGAATATATGCCAAAAGATTAAATAATTTATTTTACTTACTGGAAAAAAAAAAAAAAGCAAAACACCTAAACAAAAATTCTCCCTTCATTATGTATTTTGAAAATAAATAATGAATTAGTTCCTTTTGTGTTATTTGATTAATGTGTTTTTCCCTTTAATTCAAGAGCCTGAAAAATTAGATTATACTGCTGTCTGTGTATGACCAAAAAGCCACATGTCTATTGTGGCAATAGATACAACATCTTGCTGAGCTTAACAATGGCTTGTTTGCACTTGAATATCATTTTTCCATAAAGATTGACTGAGTGGTCAGGGAAACTTGGAATCTGTTGTTTATTCTGGCTTAGGAACTGGGAAAGAAACATAGGCCTAACTCTGTATGCAAGAATTTTGCTCTCTCCTGCCTCAGCTTTACCCTTAGAGGGCAGAGGCACCTTGATCTACCATCAAGATGGAATATTTCACACCTATGACATTCAATCCAAAGTTGAATGAAAACTCAGCAAAGGCTTTGAGAAGGCTCATTTCCAGTTCATGCATGTCCAAGGACAGCCACACTGCATGAACAGACCTTCTGCCTTCGCATGTACATTCACTCTTTGGACATCTGGAGATCTTCGCACTAGCACAGCTCTGAGGAGTGCAGATCACTCCTGTAGAAGCTATGAAGTATCTGGTATCACCAGATACAGGTTTTGTGTCTGTTCTGCTCTGAACAAGTCTTGTGAGGATTTCTTACAATGAGCAGCACTGTCAAACTGCACCACTTGGACTTGTTAGAAATGCCACATGTAGCAACTGATCAGGCCTACGATCATGCTGGGACAGCCATGGCCAGCAGCAGAGAATGAGCAGAGTAAGAGTTCTACTCCCCACATAGTCTCCCAGTCTCCATGATTTGCTGCTCAGATACATCAATACTTGTTAACAGGTGACAACACTTGTTCATAAAGCTGGGCTTTCTCTCCCTCCAGAGACAGAGGGCAGCTTCAAAGCTGCTTGTCAGCAACATATCATCTCTATGTAAGTTCTTGCACTATGCCCAAACATTGCCTGGGGCAGTGCTACTTTCCTCATTCCAAAGCTGTACTAGTGACCATGTTAACAATTCAGCAGTGTAGGCTGGCTCATGCTAGTACTGAATCCTGAGTTCTGTCTTTCTGTTTGGTTTACTACTACAGACAAAGACATAGTGTTTAATAGCTCCCGAATAGATTTATCTTCCTGGTATTTGTCTAAATGCACTTTGAAAACATGTAGATTTGTAGCTTCCAGAACTAATGCAAGTTTTACAGTCAGTTTCAGTAAAGAGTCAAACCAATGCCAAGTGTCTTCAATTCCCAACATTGTTCTTTTTGAAATGTAAAAGAACTCAAGCTCTGTACTGCAGATTGTTTAGCAGGTCTTTTATTATACATATGAGAGAAATAAACACTACCTGATAAAACTGTGTTAGTTAATAACTCAGTACTCATATATATGACAAACCACATAAAAAAATATAAGCCCAAGAGTTGCTATGAAAACAGTTGCTATGTGTAAACATGTATCAATTTTTACTAATTATAGAAGACATCAGTATGTTAATCTGTCACATGCCATCAGCAGATTTATATCTTACAGGAAAATGTGAAAATTCATACAGCGCATGATATTTTACAGATAATTATATAAACATTAAGCAGATTGGCTTAGATTTGAAAGCATTTTGCTATATAATTTATCATATTTTGCACTAAATGAATAGTTATGTAATATTTAAAAGATGCCAGCTGCAGTCTGAAATTTGTTAAATAATTACATAAATATTATCTATTAATTATTTCAGTTAAGTAAAGCATGCAAAATGACATTTCATGAATCAGTATCATGGATCTAAATATTTTCTTATATGGTCTCCCCCCTCAACAACATGACTTAGTAAAAGCATTAGTTTTCTAAAATGTGAGACTGCCTTTGTTGTGACAGCTGCCACATTACAGTAACAGTAAAAGAATGAACTTAAACATGTATTCAAATATTTGAACAGCCTCAAAAAATAAATGGGGTATCTTTGTGCCTGAGGTTAAGTTGATACCCATGTGCTTTACTTGATTTAAGCATACAGATTGAAAATTCAGTTAAAATTATTTATCTCATAAAACCCAAAGGTACAGTATCTTAACACTAGCTAAGGAAGGTGTATTTGAAGAAAACTCTTACAGGTAGTGACGTGCATCTAGAATAGTCTCCTACCAATCCATAGCCAAGAGAAGTCATCAACGGGAGATGGTGTCTTTGAAATAAATTTTTATTGATGAGTTTTACTTCCCTTGACTGATTTGGTAATTTTTGTAACCTGCATGAATGTTTACTTTCACTTGATAAAAGAAAAGAAAAAAGGAACAGAATATTATCCATTTTACATTCTTAAAATTGTCTTAAAATAGTCTTGAAGGTATTAATCATGTTGTAAAGTGTTGAGAGTCGTGTTACATTCAAAACATTAAATCAAAGATAGCAAGAACAAGATTTTACAGCAGAAGTAGTATTATGTAATGAGCTTATACTGTCCTTATTTTTCAGCAGTACTCCTTTTAACTCTAGTTTTCCTACTCTACTTAAGTCTAACAACACACTTGCTGCAAAATCAGTCATAGTGTCCAGGTCAGTTTCACAAGATTTTCTAGCACTTTTTCCTTTCTTTCCTCTGTTACTAAGAGTTACTAACTTTGTTACATCTTGGTAATTGTAAATTTAAAATATAAGAAAATGCAGATTTAGGACTTATATTTAGGACTATCTAGTAGTTTTCTGGCTAAGATCTTCCCTAATATATGCAAGGTGTTGTATATATCGCAGGCTAGTGTTGGGAAACTTGGGAAATAATGCTTCATGGAAACAATTTCAAAATTGGCAACTTCAGGAAAAAGCAGGCAATAATTTTTGTGTGTTAATGCAAAATCTGTCCTAAATATTTGGAAAATAATACTGGATTTAATGATCTATAAACATGGAGTGGCTCTAACTTACAAGTTTCTTTGGCTGTGAATCTCTCTATGAAGCCGTGGATTAGTTGGCTGCTAAAATAGATTGATGGGAAAAAAAATATATTTTTATGAGGAATTATCCATTTTAAAACAATATTTATAGCTATCTCCTATGCATCTAAACTATGACTAAGTCACGTTTGCAAATTGTTGAAGTGAATGGTTTTCAGGAGTTCATTAACATATATCTTAATACATTGTCCTGTACAATAATCTATGTGATTTGGTAAGCAAATTATTTTCCTAAAATTCCACTTTCTAGTAGACCATCTCCTCTAATCACTGCAGAAGAAACTCACTTACAAAGCTTCTACAAAGCTAGTCAGAGCTAAACTTGAAACATTATTCCTTCATGCTTCATCTAAGGTGCAGGATACACATTGAAGCTACTCTGTGGGAACATATAAAAAGTATTTGGAAGATGGAACTGCTCTCCTAAAGAACTATTACTTTTCTCATTTTATACACCCAAATTTGAAGATATTCTCAATTTCCCATTGCTTTGAAAGAATGTTCAGGAAAGCTTCAGATTCTGATGAACTTCATACGTGTAACGCTAACTCATTAGACGTATCTGACCATCACATTTCATACTCGGGACTCCTGTTACTTTAAAGAGGATTTGGTCCAAGGTTTCGTTTAGGGTGTATTGCTTTGTCTAAACTTTTCTGTTTGTTGTGCTATTTCATTGACATGCCAACATTTGTCATTGATGAGATGGTTGGCACAAAAAATTCCTTCCAGCAGTATCATGCCTTTACTAGTCTCTGATCCCGTTCATTAATTCTCTTCTGTGGTGGAACACATCAAGTACTTTCTGTTACTTATTACAACAGACACTACATGCATTTTCATAAAACCTTCAGGCAGTATTTCTGTGAAATATAAAGTGATGGCAAGGCACTGATGATAAATATATATTACAAAGATTCAACCCAGAGATAAACTGGCAATGCAATGCTATCTTCACATTAGCCATTTTCTCAGAACATTGGGTAAGCAGTGGTTATAGCAGAAACAGAATATGTTCAGGGAGGGATAACAGAGAGGGGAGGAACACAAAGAAATTCATTCATACTACAGGCATGAAGAGATCAGGTTTGTTTAGTATATACAGAGGCATTATTCTCTCTCCATTCCTAGGAAGTACTGCTGTTAAGACTGAATTAAAACCCATAAAATTTACTGAGGTAATTACAGGAAAGAGAGGCATTGGTTTTATTTAGAGCACACCTAAGTCCTATTTACAAAGTTTTTTCCACAGCCAGAATGTACAAACCTACAGTTTTTCACATCATCCTATAACCCATCAAAGTTAAAAATAAGGAAGGAAATATCACAAGTATCATTTTAAAATCACAAAGGGGAGAAACACTAGAGGAGTAAATTTATCTCTGCAAGAAGAAAAAAGGGAAAATAGGCAAATGAGATCCCACTTAACCTTTCTTGTGATGCATGCAGCAGGCATAAAAGTGAAAGGTTATTCAAATTGGAGAAATAAAATTCCTTTCACAAGTTATATCTTTAACTCACAGGTCTCACAACCACTTCAAATCATTATATGCAAGAGACTGAAGAAATTCACAAAAGAATTAGCCATCCATAAAAACAGTGGAAAAATACAGCTACAATGTATTTCAAAACAAACACAGATTTATTCACTTAATTAAAGAGATATATGGTTACCCATGTTTCAGGACAGCCTCTCGGTGTTAAAACTTAGAATGAAACTTAGCCCACAAGCAAACAGATATATGGTAAAGTCAGGAAAAATAATCTAATTTTAGTATTCAGATGTGTGGCTTTATCTCGCTGACATACTGCATCTACATTTATTTGTTCTGTATGAGAGGAACAGGTGCCTTGATTAGAATGATCAGTAATGGAAAGTAAGGATATATTTGAGTCACTACTTGTTGAAAAGGTAAATATCTGAATTTAAATACAATACAATTATAAATACAATTTAAATACAATATGGAGGCACCATTGACTTTAAACAAAGAATATAACCATGGTGTTTCAGTCAAGTTAATAAGCTGTGTAGAAAAATGTCCAAGCTAATTGACTTTTGGTAGAGTGCTGTGTGAATGTGACTATGCTGCTCTACAAGCCTGTTTAGTGTCTCTGTATTAAGTAGATGTAAGATCTACTTAATATATGTAATTCATCATTAACTTTTCCTACTATCTGGTTACCAAGAACTTGTCTTTTCAAATAATTTGTTTCACTGCTTTAAGAAAATATGTATACTGTGGCACGTAGAATCCAGAGATTCCCATTACAGATGACAGGCTGATCTGCTCTAGTCCAGGATCTTTTAAAGTGTGGTCCGACCAACCAGGTCAACTCTAGACCAACTTTGAAACATCTATGAAAGACAATGAGGAAACTCAATTTCATATATACTTATAGCTACAAAAATAACAGAAATTTGTAAAGGAGTCTGAATATTCATTGGCAATCCTTAAGAGAGCCTAAAAAAGGTTGAAATGTCCTGCTCTGGATTTCAGGCCTTCTTATTTGGAAGCTGATTTTTCTTTTTTCACACTTTCATCACTTCTTCATTCAAGGAATATGTTGCTGTAGCAATAGGTCAGTGACAGAAGTAATTCTTCAAAACAATCGTTATACTACATAACATAGATGACAGTGTACTTTAAGTTGTGAATATTCTTCTTCCTCTTATGAATCTGTACTCTAGATAACGGGTAGTTTTGTCACTGCTACATAAGTGGTTTCCCTTGCAGGAGATCTCTCTTTCCACTGATGTCATGATTTGACATGACAGCCATTTCTGGTAAGGGGGATGGGGCTGTAAAGATGGCGCCTGTAAGAAGATGTTTGCAACTCTCCCCAGCTCTGAGCCAGACCCACTTCTGGGGCTGAGCCAATTAGACGCCTCCACGATCACTTTTTAAGAAGAAGCCGAAAGAGGAGGTTTCTTCCTCCATCTNTGATTTGTAATAAGTGGAGGCAAGTAGGCACTTCTAGAAGGGCAAACACAGCATGCAAAAATTCTACATACTGACTTATTGAAAGGTGACACGGACTAAAGAAGGAATGAGAACAATTACTGTACACAAGTGTATTAAAGCCAATTGATTCTGTGAAAAGGTCCTAAAGTGTATACAGTCCACATATTTGGTTTTCTTAAGATCAAAACTGTAACACGACCATGAGCTGGTTTTTCATACTTTAGGGACAATATGGAAGTACAGCTTGAAGTGACAGAAGATGTAAAGCAGGCATCATGTCACACAGGTGACTTCTTGGCCATGAGGGCAAATTGCTGGATCATGTTTTGTTTGTTATCAACCAAGACTTCCAGGTCTCTCTCTGCAGAGATGCTTTCCAGCAGGTCAGTCCCTAGCCTGGACTAGTGCATGGGGTTGTTGCTCCACAGATACAGGACTCTGCACTTACCCTTGATGAACCTCATGAAGTTCCTCTCTGCCCAACTCTCAAGACAGTTGGGATCCTGCTGAATGGTAGCACAGCCTTCTGGTGAATCAGCCAGTCCTCCCAGTTTGGTGTCATCAGTGAACTTGCTGAAGGTACACTCTGTCTCCTCATCTAGGTCATTGATGAAGATATTGAATAAGACTGGCCCTAGAACCCTGTGGAACCCCAATGGTCATAGGCCTCTAACTTGGTGCCGTTGATCACCACCCTCTGGGCTCTGTCATTCAGCCAGCTCTTCATCCACCTCACCATAGACACATGTAACCTACAATTCCTGAGCTTTCTCATGAGAATGTTATGGGAGACAGTGTCAAAAGCCTTGTTGAAGTCAAAGTAGAAGACATTCACTGCTCTCCCNAGCTGGGCCAAACCATGACAACTGAGAAATTCGTTCTTTGAATTACTTTCTTCTTGTTGGGTGAACCCTAGTAAAACTGAAATGTCAAACACTAGTAAGGAGAGACGGTATTTTATCTGACACTTACATCACAGTGACTGAGTAAAGCTGAACCAAATATATTACTCACTGAAGTGCAGATTGTTTGCAACTTGGTGTTAAGAAAGGCTAAAGATGAGTCATAAATGTTAAGCAGATCTCACAGTCTACCCACAAGTTACTGCAAAGACAGCAATAGACTACCAGATAAAACTTGGGAAGACCTACATAGGCATGCAGGTGATCTTTCTGCCAGTGCAAAACTGTTCTCTGTATTGGAAAGGCTTAAGAGCGAATATTTCAAGGGGAGGTAATAATTTAGCTAGAATCACACAGAATCACAGACTGATGCAGGGGTTGGAAGGTACCTTTAGAAATCACCTAGTCCGACCCCTCTGCTAAAACAGATCCACCTGTTCTAATGAGTCTACCATTAATTGAGCTCTGTAGAAATGTTAAGGCAACAGATGTTATTGCTTGCAAGAGAGAAAATCGAAATGTTTTGACAATTACTTTTTTAAAATAAACAAAGTATGCGTGCAGCACTGTGTCCATCTTCGTACCACCCTCCAAATAAACTGCACAATGTGGGCATCCAAAAGACATGACATTGAGGTGATCCTGTTATTGTTTAGAATTTCCAAGGATTCCAATTATCCTAGTTTCCTTGAAGCAGAAACTAATCAGTCTTGGAGATCCCTGGCTATTGGAATCCATAATACAAACATTATGCTCAGGAAATGGGCCTTACCTCAGTGGTACTCCAAGTGTTTATTTGTGATCTCTTTTTCTCTGAGAAATATGCAAAATTTTCTGGCACATTTCCAGACAAATCCAGCAGGTGTTGGGCTGTTAAGTAGAAATAATATAGCTATTTTTCAAGTGGTTTGACTCACAAGTAAAATCCAAACATTTTAATGGCTTTTTAGTCTAGCAAACTCTGAGGCAATGCTCTAGGCCATAGAGCAAGAAAATAAGTCTTTCACGGAAAGCAGAAAATCATAGAAGACTGTAGACGCTCCAACATGACTACTTTGTATATTTCTATGTCAAGAAAGGTTAGTGATAATTTTTCATGTATTTAAAGGGGGAAGATGAGGTAAAACTGAGAAGAACAGAAGTCATCAAACTCAAGTCATCCAGAAGATCAAGCCTAAGTTAATCAGCTTGATTTGTAATAAGTGGAGGCAGGTAGGCACTTCTAGAAGGGCAAACACAGCATGCAAAAATTCTACATACTGACTTATTGAAAGGTGACACGGACTAAAGAAGGAATGAGAACAATTACTGTACACAAGTGTATTAAAGCCAATTGATTCTGTGAAAAGGTCCTAAAGTGTATACAGTCCACATATTTGGTTTTCTTAAGATCAAAACTGTAACACGACCATGAGCTGGTTTTTCATACTTTAGGGACAATATGGAAGTACAGCTTGAAGTGACAGAAGATGTAAAGCAGGCATCATGTCACACAGGTGACTTCTTGGCCATGAGGGCAAATTGCTGGATCATGTTTTGTTTGTTATCAACCAAGACTTCCAGGTCTCTCTCTGCAGAGATGCTTTCCAGCAGGTCAGTCCCTAGCCTGGACTAGTGCATGGGGTTGTTGCTCCACAGATACAGGACTCTGCACTTACCCTTGATGAACCTCATGAAGTTCCTCTCTGCCCAACTCTCAAGACAGTTGGGATCCTGCTGAATGGTAGCACAGCCTTCTGGTGAATCAGCCAGTCCTCCCAGTTTGGTGTCATCAGTGAACTTGCTGAAGGTACACTCTGTCTCCTCATCTAGGTCATTGATGAAGATATTGAATAAGACTGGCCCTAGAACCCTGTGGAACCCCAATGGTCATAGGCCTCTAACTTGGTGCCGTTGATCACCACCCTCTGGGCTCTGTCATTCAGCCAGCTCTTCATCCACCTCACCATAGACACATGTAACCTACAATTCCTGAGCTTTCTCATGAGAATGTTATGGGAGACAGTGTCAAAAGCCTTGTTGAAGTCAAAGTAGAAGACATTCACTGCTCTCCCCTTACCTACCCAGCCAGTCATGCCATTATAGAAGGCTATTAGATTGATCAAACAGGATTTCCCCTTGTTGGCTACTTCTGATAACCTTCTTTTCCTTCATGTGCTTAGAGATGACATCCAGAATGAGCAGTTCTATCACCTTTCCAGGGATAGAGGTGAGGCTAACTGTAGTTTCCTAAATCCTCTTTCTTGACCTTTTTGAAGACTGGAGTGACATCATCCTTCCTCTAGTCCTCAGGCACCTCACTTGTCCTGCATGATCTTTCTAAAATTACAGAGAATATCTCTCTCTATTAGGACAGACAAGATTTACTACAATCTGAAGTACCAAAACAAGAATAATGCATTTTAAGATGTTATTTAGTAAAATCTAGGAGAAGCTCTGTTATCTGTGTCAAACTATAAGAGAAATCTATTTCTTCTGATGGGGTGGGTCCTGCATGTTTTTGTTCTTTTAGAGTGGTGGAAGGAACCATATTCCCTTAGCAAACTCATCTCTCTTCCAAAATATTTTTTGAGGACTTTGTTGCGTTCTGTCATCTTTAAGGTGAGTAGTCGCAGAGGTAGGACTACAGTTGTCTCCTACTTGTTCAGTAGGAGATAATGTATTTAACAGCATACGGGTTAAATATTCAGATAAAGATGCAGATCGTGATCCAGAGAAGAAATTCCCCCGGGTCAAACTGGCAAATATTTTGGTTTTGTTTATACTTTGTTCTGTAGCCAGGAACTCATTCATTAAGCTCACCTGTTCTCTATTATCACCTCTGTCCTGGGATGGAGCTGCCAATCACACAGACTTCTGCAGGCATACAAGTTCTTTTCAAAGTGTTACATGAGATGCATACAAAGCTCTTGTGTAAGATTCATTGGAATAGCTGGTTTTAGAGTTGCCAGAAGCAGGTATGTCACTGTACTTTAGATTTCCAATCCAGCATAAATGTAGAAAGAGAAAATATTACTGAGGCCATGCCCAAAAAAGATTTTGTAATATATCAAAAGTATATGGTAGTGCACCTTCACTCCTGAGTGAAATATAATGCCTTTGACAGAGCTCAAGCTAGATCACCTGACTATTCTTTCTATCCTTAAAGTCTGGCTAAAAATTCAAGGCAGAAAAGCTCTGTTCTCAGAGCTTTTGGGAACATATTCTGGAATAGAACTTTGCTCATTTTGTAGCTTTGCAGGTCTATTCAGTGAGATTATGGAATGATAGATATAGAAGATGTTAGGCTGCAATCCTTTAGAGTGTTTAGCCATTGTTATAAATTTTAAAGTTAAGCCTATCAATAGGTTCAGCAGGGAATAAGCACTGCTGGGCTTGTCTTTTTGGTACACTAGGGAATACAGAGCAAGAAATTAAAAATGAAAGCCAAATAATTTAGAACAAGAGTCATTCTTTTTGGGTCAATATGTAATTCCACTTTAAACATTTTGCTCTCAACAGAATGCGTTTTGCAATGTATTACCTCTATATACAGTGTTGGTGGTATAAGTACACAGCTTTTGGGGTTCTTTCTCTTATCTGCAACAACTTGATTTTTGATACATGTGTTGCATATTTTTATTGATTCCGCTAGTAACATTACACATTTCACATTAGAACGAGATTAAAATACTGTCCCACTCTAGGCAATGGGAGAAATGACCAAATATTGCCTCTTATTTGGTGAAAAACCTCAGACAATGAATGAAAAACAGAGTAATGAAAAGTTTAAAGGTAGAAGAATATTATAAAGAGAGATTTTAAATGCCTTGTCAGAACGACGACAAACTTGTTTACTGCCAACACCCCAAATAATGGTCTCAACCACTGCAAACTACTAACCATTTAAAAAGAAAAGCCGAAAAGAGATNTCTGGGCTCTGTCATTCAGCCAGCTCTTCATCCACCTCACCATAGACACATGTAACCTACAATTCCTGAGCTTTCTCATGAGAATGTTATGGGAGACAGTGTCAAAAGCCTTGTTGAAGTCAAAGTAGAAGACATTCACTGCTCTCCCCTTACCTACCCAGCCAGTCATGCCATTATAGAAGGCTATTAGATTGATCAAACAGGATTTCCCCTTGTTGGCTACTTCTGATAACCTTCTTTTCCTTCATGTGCTTAGAGATGACATCCAGAATGAGCAGTTCTATCACCTTTCCAGGGATAGAGGTGAGGCTAACTGTAGTTTCCTAAATCCTCTTTCTTGACCTTTTTGAAGACTGGAGTGACATCATCCTTCCTCTAGTCCTCAGGCACCTCACTTGTCCTGCATGATCTTTCTAAAATTACAGAGAATATCTCTCTCTATTAGGACAGACAAGATTTACTACAATCTGAAGTACCAAAACAAGAATAATGCATTTTAAGATGTTATTTAGTAAAATCTAGGAGAAGCTCTGTTATCTGTGTCAAACTATAAGAGAAATCTATTTCTTCTGATGGGGTGGGTCCTGCATGTTTTTGTTCTTTTAGAGTGGTGGAAGGAACCATATTCCCTTAGCAAACTCATCTCTCTTCCAAAATATTTTTTGAGGACTTTGTTGCGTTCTGTCATCTTTAAGGTGAGTAGTCGCAGAGGTAGGACTACAGTTGTCTCCTACTTGTTCAGTAGGAGATAATGTATTTAACAGCATACGGGTTAAATATTCAGATAAAGATGCAGATCGTGATCCAGAGAAGAAATTCCCCCGGGTCAAACTGGCAAATATTTTGGTTTTGTTTATACTTTGTTCTGTAGCCAGGAACTCATTCATTAAGCTCACCTGTTCTCTATTATCACCTCTGTCCTGGGATGGAGCTGCCAATCACACAGACTTCTGCAGGCATACAAGTTCTTTTCAAAGTGTTACATGAGATGCATACAAAGCTCTTGTGTAAGATTCATTGGAATAGCTGGTTTTAGAGTTGCCAGAAGCAGGTATGTCACTGTACTTTAGATTTCCAATCCAGCATAAATGTAGAAAGAGAAAATATTACTGAGGCCATGCCCAAAAAAGATTTTGTAATATATCAAAAGTATATGGTAGTGCACCTTCACTCCTGAGTGAAATATAATGCCTTTGACAGAGCTCAAGCTAGATCACCTGACTATTCTTTCTATCCTTAAAGTCTGGCTAAAAATTCAAGGCAGAAAAGCTCTGTTCTCAGAGCTTTTGGGAACATATTCTGGAATAGAACTTTGCTCATTTTGTAGCTTTGCAGGTCTATTCAGTGAGATTATGGAATGATAGATATAGAAGATGTTAGGCTGCAATCCTTTAGAGTGTTTAGCCATTGTTATAAATTTTAAAGTTAAGCCTATCAATAGGTTCAGCAGGGAATAAGCACTGCTGGGCTTGTCTTTTTGGTACACTAGGGAATACAGAGCAAGAAATTAAAAATGAAAGCCAAATAATTTAGAACAAGAGTCATTCTTTTTGGGTCAATATGTAATTCCACTTTAAACATTTTGCTCTCAACAGAATGCGTTTTGCAATGTATTACCTCTATATACAGTGTTGGTGGTATAAGTACACAGCTTTTGGGGTTCTTTCTCTTATCTGCAACAACTTGATTTTTGATACATGTGTTGCATATTTTTATTGATTCCGCTAGTAACATTACACATTTCACATTAGAACGAGATTAAAATACTGTCCCACTCTAGGCAATGGGAGAAATGACCAAATATTGCCTCTTATTTGGTGAAAAACCTCAGACAATGAATGAAAAACAGAGTAATGAAAAGTTTAAAGGTAGAAGAATATTATAAAGAGAGATTTTAAATGCCTTGTCAGAACGACGACAAACTTGTTTACTGCCAACACCCCAAATAATGGTCTCAACCACTGCAAACTACTAACCATTTAAAAAGAAAAGCCGAAAAGAGATCAAAAAAAAACCCAAACCCAAATAGAAAAGGATCTGACTCAGTATGTAGCGTAAACATTTATGTTAAAAGGCTTTAAACTATTTTCTCCAAGGTTCCAGCAAATAAACTTGGACATGATTTTGAGAAGTAGCATTTTCCTTTGAATTTGTTTTTATTCAGTCTCACTGCAAAGTAGGTGAGAACATATAGAACACTTCAATGAGCCTGACTGCATTTACAGATGGAAGAAAAGGATGATAATTAGTGAGTTTCCTGCATTTCAAAACATGAGACAAATAAACTGAATTCTGCCGTTTGTGTCAGTGGTGGTGTCAGTAATATGCCACTAACACGACTATTTCCATAATAACTAAATGAAGAATAGTCAAAATATGAACAAAAAGGTGGATGTGTATGATGCAGTTAGTTAAAGTGTGTTATGTGGGTGGTGTGCAGAAAGAACACTTACCCGTCACAGGTTCATGAGTAATATGACATCTTAAAGTATTGAAAAAAAATCTAGCCTACGTGGTAAGCACAACTTTGTATAAACATTTGCAGACTTGTTAGATGAGAATAGCCAGTAAACAACTTTAAATATACAGGAAGAATATGAGCTTTTAATCGAAGTACTTGGGCACAGATAATCCAAAAGCATCTCATTCAGGAGAAACTGTGTTATAATTGTATTCTGAAAGTGACCAGAACAGGAGACTGTAAGGTCATTCTGTGCATCAAAATCCCTCTTTGAACCTACTCAAGAGACTAGAATAATTAGTCCATATTCCTGCTGGAATAAGCAACAAAGACATGCACAGTGATGGACTGTGTCAGGATTGTGTAGTGTGGGTTGCCTATGACAGTCAGGCTTTGTAGATGGCAGTTAAAAACAATTCTACTGGAAACAGCTACACAGAAGGTACAAAAAAAAAATCAAAGATATTATTTCTTATTATATTGCAATAGGAAGCCTGAGAAAGAATTAATGCACTCACCTTCTTGACTTCTAACCTCACAAAATCTGAAAGGGTAAAGATTATATCTCATATTCCAGTAGAATTGCCTCCATTTACTTTGAGCATTCTCCTCATTGCTAATTTAACATGTTCTTTCATTCGGTTGTGCTTTTATTTACAATGGGAAATAAAATAAAGAAATGAACCAGCAATAAAGACCAGCTAGATATTGTATGGAACTACAGCCCTAGCTTCTTACTGAATCTTCATTTCCTTTATTTGACCTCTGAAAGCATAAAGAAGTGTAATACTCTCAGTAAATGGAAAGAAGAAATATAAACTGAGGACATGCTGGACTGAGGTATGAGGCAGAAGGGGCTACACGTTGTACATGTCTGACAAAGCTTGTCAATCACAGAATTTCTGAGAAGAGTGAGGTTGAATGCTTGGAAGGCCTGTGAGAAGTCCAAGGTGAAAAGAGTTTATCATTGTCCTGCTTATTTGCTGATTTTTTTAAATATGACTACTTTTCAACAAGAGAAACTGCATTTATAGGGTATAAATTAAGGAAAGAAAAACAGAAAATGGAGTGGATTTACTTTCAAGACAAATACTGGTAGGTTATCCATGTTCTGGGTACTGGTTAAAAATAATTTTACAGAAAATGAAATAGCTGTAATAGGATAGATGCATTTTGCTCTAACACCAAAATATATTAAGGCTGATGAGAAGTGGAAGTGCCTGATTTGGTAAATGGCATAGCATAACATTTTCAGAAAGAAATTTTGGATTTTGTGTATCATCTTCTACTCACGTTGGCAATGATTTTTAGAAAAAAATAAAAACAGTTAAAAAAATTATTGTCTCTATAATTATACAAAACCATCCAAACAAATGAAGAAATTATTTTTTTAAAAAATCCCAAGTGCTATAATTCTAGTTACAAAATGAATGTGATGTGATTTTTGAGGTGCCGTTTTGCTTTGTTCCAAATCATATAAGAATTTGCACTATCAGAAGACCCTTAGCTTCTCTCAAAAAAAAAAAAGAATATACAGATTTTATGAAATCTTTTAAGGATGCTACAATTTGAACTGCAAGGCAAAAGTATGCATTCTGACCATATTTCCAGGTGTGTGGTGCTGCAGTTGCTGTTCAGAAGCAGCTTTACTGTCTGAAAATGTAGAGTGTGGTGTCTCGACGTCTTGTAAATCACAACTTCTCTACTGGATGTTGGCAGAAAGATGACATTGTGCAACAAACATTTTCTTGTAGAAGTTTAGCAGTTTTTAAGTACCCAGAGGTCTCTGCTGAAGATGCTATTTCTAACTGGAATTTTTAAAATTTATTTTTATATAAATACTTGTTTTCTTAAAAGCCAAATAATTCTTTTTGTTCTGGTCAGCAGTTCCTTAGAGATTCTAATTAAATGTAGTCCATTACAGCCCATTAGATGGTGTTAAAAAGCAATTTGGTTTCCCTTCCACAGACCATGCCAACATACTTACCTAATTACTTCCACAATGCTTTAAAGACAAGATTTTCAAAAGCATCAGCATTGGCATAATGCTGCTTTTCAGTAAATCAGTGGTCATTTCATTGGCTTCAAATCTACAAGAAACAACAGAGCGAGTGTCCAATCTCTTAAAGATGCAAAGCTGTCTAAATTATGGAATTGCACTGTAGTACATTACAGCAATGCTACTAAGCTGATTAGCTTCTGCTTTCAGTGGCTTCATATATCAATATCATTCAATTACTTAAGAGCCTCTTCCCTATTCTAGTTTTGGTCAGTAATAGTGACATTTTTATTATAATTAACACTACAATTAGATTTCAGAGATTGCTTTATGAAACTCATTACCTCTTTTCTCTAGAAATTCTACTTCTGAGTCACAGAAAAACAAATTTTGGAACTTATGAGCCTGTTTCTCAGGGCAGAAAGAAAAGTAGAGGCAGTCAGAGAATACCTGAAATAATTATTCTACAAGTAATAATGCACTAAACATTCATTTGAAAGGAAAGCGAACGGCCAAGACTGAAGTAATTTGGCTACAGAATATAAGAATCTGGGTCTCAACAGCTTATTTGAATGTCAGGGGTATTGTCCTGAATGTCCTTTGGTGTTGTCCTCATTTTTACTTCTGTTTTTAGCTTACATACCATTGTGAAGGGTTCCTCCTCCCATGATTTTGACTTCTAACGTGCAGCATTCCATTACCAAGGTAGTTAAAGGACTCCAAAGCTGGGATTTATATTATGTATATTATTGTAATTAGTTTTTTGGAAGCAAAAGGGAAACATTTTTGATAACCAGTATTAGAGCTTGGAGGTAGGTCTGATGCAGGTAGGATCCACTGCTTAAGACAATCTAATTCTAACCATTGCATATCAATTCAAAGAAAGAATCAACAAGTGAAAGCAAATTATTATTCGATCTTCTGGGAGGAAACTCAGAGCCCTCAATCAATCCCTTCCAGCCAGGTGCTTCCAAGTAGATTTAATAAATATTGATTAATTAATGATTTTTTAATCTGTCGTAGAGAGGCAGGGAACAAGGTCTCTAAAGGGCTGAAAAGCATTAATCACATATGTTTAAGTAAGCAAAGAGACATGCCTCTTGGGTTTGGCTCCATGGGTGGTAATTTCTTTCACTACAACAGCTAACATCCAAATGTTGGAGTCCTCAGTTGTCACCTCTTGTAGGCTGGTGGGTTATGCTGACATCCTAAGCACTGAAAGGCAGGAAAGGAAGAAATTACAAAGCAGCTATAGCAGTGCCTCGGCCCTGGTGAGGCATCCTGCAGTAGTGCACAGGGCTGCAGATGCGTGGCCATGAAGCAGGCACCAGCTCCTCAAATACTGTGTTTCTTTTTGGGCCTTTCACTACAAGAAAAACATTGAGGTGCTGGAGCATGCCCATGGAGATGGGCAATGAAGCTGGTGAAGTGTCTGGAGAACAAATCTCATAAGGAACAGTTGAGGGACCTGGGATTCTTTAGTCTAGGGAAGAGAAGGCTGAAGTGAGACACGATCACTCTCTACGACTACCTGAAAGGAGATGGAGCAAGGTAGGGGTTGGTCTCTTCTCCCAAGTAATAGGTGATAGAACAAGAAGAAATGGCCTCAGCTGTACCAGAGGAGGTTTAGATTGGACATTAGGAAAAACTTTTTCCACTGAGAGTTGTTAGACACTGGAAGAAGCTGCCTAGGAAAGCAGTAGAGTCACCATGTGGTTTAATGGTGAGCTTGACAGTGTTAGATTAGTGATTGGACTTGATCTTAAAGGTCTTTTCCAACCAAAATGATTCTATGATTCCTCACCCCAGTTCCCAGGGGAGCAGCCAAGCACTCACCTGTGAGAGATCTTGTTACCCATTTGGTTATACATGATTTACAAAGCTGGAAGAGAATCTTGTTAAGAGGAAATGGAGGAAATCAAGACAAAATAGCTTCTCAGTTATAGGTACAAGGTGTTAGGCAGTGTGCCAATTGCTCTCCATCTGTATTCTGCATCTGTTGACTTTTGCACATTTTGCTGTGTGTTTTCAGCACTTTTCATTGATTACAGATTTAGATGCTGTGATTTCTACCAAGTATGAAACCAGAAAATTGTCAAAATATTTGCTGCAAAATGCGAACTCAATCAAAATTCTACTGCCTTGCAACTCTAAAGCTTACAGACAGAAAAATAACCAAAAATTGCTGAGATTCATGATTTTCTTTTTTTAAAAAAAGTGCATTTTGCAATACATGATGACTTTTTGACTGATTGTGCTGATATTGGCTGCAATAGGGTTAATTTTCTTCGTAGTAGTTAATATGGAGCTATGTTTTGGGTTTGCACTGAAAATGATATTGATAACACAAAGATGTTTTGATTATTGCTGAGCATTGCTTGCACACCATCAAGGTCTTTTCTGCTCCTCATCCCATCCCACGAGTAAGCAGGCTGGGGATGCACAAGAAGCTGGCAGGAGACACACCCAGGACAGCTGACCCTAACTGAGCAAAGAGATATCCTAGACCATATGGGAGAAAAAAGAAAGAGGAGTTGATTGGAATGATGGTGTTTTTCTCCCCAGTAACTGTTATATGTCACAGAGCCCTGGTGTCCTGGAGGTGCCTGAACACCTACCTGCCCATGTGAAGTGGGCAATGAATTTTTTGTTTTTTCTTGGCTTGCAAGTGCAGTATTTGACACTGGTTGGTATTGGGATTAGTGTTCTCCAAACCAAAAATTGTAACTGTTACATATTTTTTTTAAAAAAAGAGTCTTTTCCGATATTCCAAAGTTGATAAATGAAATTGTTTCTTTTTTTTTTCCAGCTTGGAGGGGAGAGAAATTGTTCTTTGGTAAAACTGTATGAGTCTCCTGTATGCTTTTTCACTGATAAACAGAATAAAAATTAGAGCACTTTGAGGATAAAATAAAGGAAAAGGTGAAGACAGAAACTATAGCCTGTGCTGGATAGCCCTTTGCTCCAATGATAACCAGAGTGTCAGAGAAAAATAAGATCTTTTAGGTGAAAGTTACACACACACATACACACACACACACACACACACACACACAGAGCTGCATTTTTTTTATTTAATTGAATTTTGTTTTCTCAGGTGAATATTCTATCAGACGAGGTGATCCTTTAGTTTTATTTTTTTTGAGTAATTGTATAGATATAGTAGAAGATAATGAAGGAGAAGCAGGCTGTTAGGCTATTTAAGTGTGGAAACAGAAATCTAAGAGCTGGTCTACCTAGTAGGGATCTTGACTGGGAAAATCCAGCATATTCTTTTTTTAAGGTTTTATTTCTTCCTTATTAAGCTTTTCATGTTTTATTGCTATTGTTTCCTGTCTATAAGGTCAAACAAAGGCCTCAACAAGACTCAAAGTCTCTGAAGGTTTTCCTGCTGTCTCCTAAACAGAGTATAAGTACAATATTCCCAGACTTATCCAGCTCTGTTTTTGAATCCATTTGTAATCCACACAAGAGCAGTAAAGAAAAAATATATACCATATTATTACTGGGATAATTGCTCTCTGGCTAATCTCATGTTTCATTGCTGCTGGGGCTCTTTTTTTTATTAGGTCTGAATGTTTACAGTTTCAAGTGATTGTGTAATTCCTTCTTGCCTCATCTAGCCCGTCGGCAGAACCGACAGTTGTCCTTGACTTTAAAGCATGATATATTCTGCTTCATTTACAATACATCCAAATCCACTCTAAACAGACTTTCTGTTTCTTGGCAAGGTGCCAGTGATTCTGAACAGTCAGATCCTGCCAGCTATTACAATAGTCAATAGCTGACTTCTGGGAGGAAAGACATGGCATGAGGCTTTGAAGTAGTTGATCAGCTATGCTCAAGTGACTGCTGCTAGCTGTATGGCTGTAGCTTGGATTTGTTGTTCCCACATACTTCTCATTTCAGTACAAAGTCAAAGAAAGATATCTGAAAAATGTCTCTGCTCATTTGCAAAAGCTGAAAACAAGGTCTGTCTTCTGTGGCTTAGCATATATGGCTAAACTCAAAGCTGTGTATGATCATCTCAATTCCAAGACCAGGCAAAAGGGAGTTAAAAGAAAAATTAAAAAATCTCAATTATTTACCTTTAAAAAACCCTGGTAAGTTTCATACATATTAATATTTTCTTTTTTTTTCCATAGCCATATGTATTGAGAATACCTCTTGTCTACATTCTAATTTTTAACACTCTAATATAGAAATTTAAGAGGATTCATTAGCAGAAGTGGTGCTTTGTTTTTGCGAAATACAAGTTTGTCATACTTTGGTCAGGTCTTTAACTATCAGTAAATATAAGTTCAATTTACTGGCTAGTTCTGGTTTGCAAAAGAAGAACAAAGGCTATCACACTATGTCTGAGGCCATTCTCCAGCACACCTGAACTCATGGTTTCTGCTTTCCCCAGGCAAGCAGAGCCTGTGTTGCTTGTCAGTCCCCCCTTTTAATGACCCCTTTCTGGTAAATCTGCATCTGAAAGTGACTGAAATCCAGGAATCTTGTCTCACAGGTGAGTCTCATTAGTCTGGAGGTTCCTCTGTCCCTTACTTTCTAGATCAATGAATATTTATATTAAAATCACAAAAGCTGCAGATGGAAAGGTGTCTATTGCAAATACTACAGCTGCAGGTTGTAAATTCTTCTCAAGTTCAGGGCACCACAGGACTTTTTCCAGTACCAATTTCTGTTAGAAAGTGGTGTGTCTCTCATATTCATACCTTATATCTATCAGTCAACTGTATAGGTATCAGAGAGTATGTCTCAGACGTCTACAATGGCACAAGATACCTCTATTTAATCACCTGAAATGCTCTCTTAGTATATAAAGAAATTTTCTGGTGAGTATACTACTAATCATAGGAAGCAAATGTTAAAATCTTCTCATAGGGAATATGGAGCTAAATAGAGTGAGTCAACATCCCACATGATTGCTCTAACCACTGTACTATAAGAATAAAATTTCCTTGTCCTGCACTGCCCTGCTTTCCTGTTTCTCTCCTCTGCTTTTCCTTTATTAGGACTCAAACACTAAGAGTGTTCACCCAGAACTGTCACATTCTTTTTTCAAGGAAAGAGTGAGAAAAGACTGTAATCAACCTCATTCTCATTCAGACATCATTAATGTTTTTGACTTGGCAACCGTCTTCAATAGCTGCAAGCATGCCTGTAATGCATTATGCTGCACTAGTAATCCTAACACATTTCTCATCTCCTTAATTGCATCTAAATGTTTGCTACAGCACTAACAGCTCAATAGTGGGGAGCATAGATGTAGCTTAGGCTATGTGATACCCCCAAATTTTGGTATCTTAGACTGTCTTTGCATCTATATGGAGCAGACCAGATATCTGTCTTTTCTACCAGAAACTCTTTGGAGAATGATTGTCTTTAAATTCACAAATTTTGAGTGTTTAAATGCTTTGCTGCTTTGGAAACAAACAGTAACAAACAAAACAAATGCATTCCTGAGAGGAGGTGTGTCTGCGAGTATTCTGACGTGGAAAACCAAACTTTATTATTAATCTTTCTCCTTTTTACTCATCTCTTGTACATATAAAATCTTAAATTTTAATGGCACTAAGCTGTTTCTCCATTTTCCTTTTAGCTCCTTTGAAAAGCTAAGGATTTGTCTATTTTTGTGTGTCTTTTACTCCCATCTTGTCAATGCTATCCTCCTCTTGTGGCAGTATTAATTCAAAGTCCTTTTACAGGGTATTCTAAAGATGTGGATGTCAGGGAAATCTGAAGCATCACCATAGCATTATGCAAAAACGTCTATTGTAATATAAATCCCTATGCCACAGCAATTTTAGCTTCTCATTTAGTCACTTATACAGGATGTGCTATAATCATGGTGAAGGCATAACTTATTGTTGTACTGATAGATTCCATACAATCAGTGCATTGTAAACTATGATGAAAATCAAGTTTTATTCTGGCAATTCAGCATTACATGACAATAGAGCTACTGCTCCCTTAAATCCTCCAGAGTTCTCAGTCCTTTATTTTTCTGATGACTGAATCTGCTTTTCCCAGAAGTTTTGAGATGCAGCCAAGTTTCATTGACAATCCTTCTTGGGAGCTATTCTCCATCTGACTAATAGAGCATCAGCTGTCTTCCTGACCCTTGCACAAGGAATTTTCCCAATGGATCTAAAAGAATGAGTCAAACAAAAACTCTAGCCCATAACTGTATTGCTTTTTCACTTCTGAACAGAGAGTACAGAGCACAGATGTCGAGCTGGGGAAAGTCTTCTTTGAGAAGCTACACCTCCCTCTTTGTTAAGCTCCATATGCTGCTGCTATGGCACCACAGGAGCCACCTTTGGCCCTTGTGCTTGGTTGCTGAGCTGCTGCCTGCAGGCCTTGCTCAGCCTTCCACCTTAGGCTTCCTATTTATTTTCCCCAGGCTGAATCCTCAAGATACCAGACCAAGATATCTCCTGTAATCTCTCACCCTGGAAAAAAGATTTTTGTGCAAATAAAAAATGATGTATTTTCATAATATTCCTGGCCTTGTTTCAGGGAAAGAACTGACTTTTTTGACTTTTTTTTTTTTTCTGTCCTTTGGCTTCAGGAAGACAGGCAGCAGTGTCCTTAACTGTTTTTCAGCAGAATAACTCACAATTTTTTGTGATGCTAAGTAATTCTTTCATACTGACAAGTGGTAACACAGAAAAGTTTCAGAGCAGTAGTACAAAGAGCTTTCAGTGAACATGCAGATGTGATAGGACAAATTTCTGACGACAAAATTAATATAATATAATATCATATCATATCATATAATTATATCATACTTTGCATATTAAATACATACAGAAATATCTCTGCAGCTTTTACTACACCTTTTATTTTCATAAAAGTGATGTATAGGATGCTTTTTTTGACATTATTCCTACAGAGTTGGGATAAAAAATGGATTTAACTTCTAACAGTGATGGTGAAACTTGAGGTCATTCTGATCTATCATGAAGCAAGTTCTAAAAACATGGCCCAGTTTCTGGTTTTCTGTACATAAACTTCACTTTTGAGATTGACAATTTCATTGTTATAGCCATGGGATATCACAACTACATAACAAGCAAATGACTTTGTAATTTAGGTCAACCCATTGAAGGATTTGAAGATTAATTGAGGACAGTCAGACCATTGTCTTTAGGTGGGTGTTTTTTTTATGCTGCAATTGAAATGTTGTGAAATCAATCATCTAGAAGAATCCCACTTTGGGATGTAATTTAAACTGACTAACAAAACCTTCAAAAGCCATGAAATCTTCTGCCATACTAGTGCTACCTAATGATTTAAATGGGTGCAGCACCAAGAAAATGAGAACTAATATTTTAAGTCAAAATGAGTGAAGGCACAGTATTTGTGCATATAGTCTCAAAAAGATGTGTCAGAAATTTATACTTTTATTTTTAAAACCCTGCTCTAATACTCATTTTGAAATCATTGACCCATGAATTTCACAGGTAGTTCATGAAGAGTATTTTTCATTGGAAAGGAAATCTGGTATGTCTGTTTGATCCAGGTCAAATCACAGTTCCCTTCATCAGGAAGAAGTTATGAATTGGAGACTTTTTTCTAAAAGCTAAAGGCAACACTATGTTCTACTCCCTTCTATAAATTAAAAAAACAACCTAGTCCTAAACCAGACAAGCACATTTGCAAAGTCAATGAATTGTAACTTTCTCTGTCAAAGAAAAGAAAATAGTCAAGTTTGTTTTAAATCAGAAGAGCAAGCTGAACATCTTTTAACCAGCTCCACCTGACACCATTTTGTCTCAGGTGTTTAAGTCTCTGTTAACCTGATGATCCTGGTATAAGATTCCAACAAAAATTACATTTCTTACTGGGGAAAAAAAAAGCTTTGATGGTTTCACTTTTATTGAGATCAAACAAAATTACAGAAGGAGACACCATATGTCCAGGAATCTCAAGTGATTGTTGGGAAAAAAAAAATGGCATTTCTTTCAAAGCGGAATGACAGATCGTAGGAGGTTGAATAACGTGGTCAAGCATTTAGAGTTTGATTGGCTGAAAGAAAGAATGAAATTATGAGATTAAAAACTGTTTCTTTCACATCACTTTTAATAACTTAGAACACTTCATCAAATACTGTGACTTGGCAGCATAACTTGAAAGTGATAGAAATATAGATGTTTTAAACTCTGGGTGAGATTTTTTGGTTCTGGTCCACAGTTACCAGTTTACAGCAAAAAATGACAGTATTTAGCTTTAACTTACAGGCATTTTAAAAGCATCATGCCAAATTCTGGTGCTCTGTTGCTGTGCCTCTGATATGAAGGCAAGACCCAGAACCCTGAGATATTCCTTTTACACAACACAGGTTTGACACAACCAGCCTTAATCTGCCTTTGCATAGTCCTAGTAAAGGTGATCAGAGAGCAATGAGACTATTGGTGTGTGAAGCCCTCTTAGCTATCTTGGATTGCCTAGGGTCTAGGCATCTAGGTCTCCTCCTCTTCTTTACCTTAAAATTGATACAAGACAATACCAGAGTCCTACAAACTGTAAGGACAGAGCAACCTTATACTGCTAATTCCTCAGGCTACTCTTCCAGAAAGTTGATATTCAGGAACGTTTGAAATCCCAAAGTGGCATTTTTTTTTTAAGCCAATGACTAGGACAATTTCTATTTCCACAATTCCTCTGCCATTTTTTGAAGCCACGTAAGGATAACATTTGGATTTTGGAAATAATACAGTTGTCAATTCTTTCTGGAGATATAACCTTGATAACAGGTGTAAATGACTCCAAGGTACTCTTTGCCATGCAGCAAGAGCCACTAAGTTCTCCCAAATGTGAAACCATGGCCATATCAGGAACATCTAAGAAACTCATGTTCATTTATGGCCTTGACTGGAAATCCCTGAGCAGGCTAAACAGGTTTTTGAACAATCTGATCCAGAACACAGACTATGCAGAAGTTTGATCTGATATGATGCTGTTGGTAGTGGCATTAATAGTCAAACGAACAATAAATTAGAAGACTGGAGAGAGGACTGTAATACTCTGCAATTTTCATCACTCAGGAAGCTGAATAATACTGGCAATGATCTGGAATTTTATGTTAATAAAGCAAAAAGATATCCTCACTGGTACCAGGTGTTTATGTGGCCAACAGTCTTCTAAAACAGAGAAGCTCAGTTTCAAAATATCAAAAATCTTCACATGTAGCAGTTTTTCTGTAATTCAGTTAAAACAAGGTCCTTGCTGTACAGTATTGTATGTGTTCATTCTTCAATACATTAGTGCATGTGCAGTAAGCTATCCTTTATTAATGAAGCTTGATTTACAGGGAAGGCTAATGTTATATTTTGGTTTTAGTAAATGACAAATTCCTTAATGATACAATGCTTCATACATGCCCATTGATGCAACAACAGAGGAGGAGTTTACTCTTGTCTTCCCCTTCCATGTGAAAGACAGAAAGAATGGAATGTATCTAATCAAATGTATATGTCTACAAGGTAGGTGTCTACATCTGAGTTCTCTGCCTTTTGTATTTGCCGGAGAAAAATCAGCACTTTCTGTGTATCATAAATCTCGTCTACAACAAATGAGGTGCCCCCAAAACATTTTTTTTGGTTCTTTTTTTTCTCTCCACTGAGCCTAGCTTGATTAGATGTCTATGTTGTAGAAATCTAAAGTTAGACAAATTGATTCCCACCAAAGATGACTAAAATAAATGAATAATGGAATGTTCACCCAGATCGTTTATCTTCGGTTTCATTTCAATGTCTATTCAAAGTGCCAATGTATAGAAGAAGCCAGACAAAAGCAGGAGATCAATGTTTATTTACAAGAAACAAGTATCTTCCTTTCAGCACTCAGTTTCAGAGTTCTGTATTGGGTTTTGCAGAGTAACAAGTGATAACCTATGTCATGGTTTAACCCCCACCAGCATCCAAGCATCATGCAGTCACATGCTCAAGTCCCAGCCAGCAGGATAGGGAGGACAATCAGAGAAAAAAAAAATGCTAAAACTCATGGTCTGAGTTGAGAACTAAAATGAAATATATTAATAACATGGTAAGAAAAATAATAACAATGATTGTAATGAAAGGTCAATAATAAACCCCAAGAAACCAAGAAACACACCAAAGGAAAAAAACTCCAAAAGAATAATGCCCGATTCAGTTGCTCACTACTCACTGGCTGATGCCTGAACCTCTGCCCTTCCCCACCAACTTTCTCCAGTTTATATACTGGGCATGACATGCTATGGTATGTAATATCCCTTTGGCTAGTTCAGGTCAGCTGTCCTGGCCATGCTTCCTCCCAACTTCTTCTGTACCCCAGTCCACTCACTGTCAGGACAGGATGAGAAGCAGAAAAGGCCTTGATGCTGTGCAAGCACTGCTCAGGAGTAACTTCAACATCCTTGTGTTATCACACTGTTCTCAGCACAAATCCAAAATAGAGCCCTGTAGCAGCTACTAGGAAGAAAATTATCCCTGCCGAAAATAGGCCATGCCAATACTATACTTCTTTAACACAGGTCACCTGACAGCTAAAACACTGAGATACCAGTTGCCACATCCATCTATTACATTATTGACAAGATCAAGTAGTAAACATTTTTCTCTCACTGCCAATATTAAGTAATTTTGCCATTCTGCGCTGTACTTCAGTAGTACAAACCCAATCAGGTATCAGTCTATCTCTTTATATTGAACAAT